>RXPK01000942.1:0-43189 GCA_004143645.1 Protaetia brevitarsis | reverse complement strand
GGCTGGTTAGAAGTTTTCCGGCTTAACGAAATTCCTCAGTTTTAAAAAATTGGGGTTTGCAACATTTGGCACTTACTTTCTTTCTAAAATATTTTTCACCTTTTTTGCACTTCCGGTTAACCGAAGTCGCCACGAACTTTGGTTATTTTAAATGGAACCCATATATATGATTATATTTTTTAATTTACCATAAATTCCATGACGATTACTATTAGGGTATCTTATACCTATCTCAACTGTTTCTAAGATATTACGATTTTTGTTAAAATTTTGACTTTTACATTGTTGTATGTAATTAATTAATCTCACTTTATTTAAGTGTCAGAAATCTCCGACTTTGAAATCAACAAGTAAATAACATTGTTTTACAAAACGTGAAAAAAAAATTTAGTGACATTTATACAGGTGTAATGTGTGACATATCAAGAATTTGAATGTTGCAAAACTTAATTTATCAACATAAAACACCCTGTACATTTTTCCTGTTTTTTGGATGTAGAATTAAATTCTATGCCGATTTGCTGTAGCATTCCTATACCACCTTCAGTAGTTTTCTTTTAAATTACTCGTTTTGTTTATTACCGCTTTCAAATGGCCGAATAATTTCTATCTGGTGGGCCATGACATTAACATCACAACAGTTTATTATTATTAGTAAGCATTCTTGTTATAATCATTGTTTGTTACACGTCGCGTGTTCAGATAAATGCATATTATTATGGAACTTAATGAATTAGATAATGAAAAATATTGAAGGAGCTTATTTTAACCTGGATACTTTAAATTTATTTTTACATTCACTGAGAATGCAGGAAGAACTTATAGAGAATTTACGGTAATTATAGGAATTTATTTTCGGCTAATATATCTAATAAAATTCAGAAAACTTTGAAATAATACATTACACAGATTACACACTGTACGCAACTTTCGGTACTACCATGCAAGCAAGATTTAATGATTCGTGTGGCGAGAACGTTTGATGAATTAGACCCAGTTGAAGTGAGAAGAAGTATAAGGCGACACATTAAGACGTCGAATAATAAAATGCTTGGACATAAACGGAATTCACATTGAGCATTTTTTTTTGATGCTCTATGTCATGGTTCAAGTTAATATATCAAAAACTTTAAAACATTTGTCTGACAAGCACACTACGTTTTAGTGAAACAATTTTTGTTATGTTGTCGTCGTTATCGTTTATGCCATTTCCCTTAATTTGAAACCAAGCTATTAAGAGAAATCATTTCAAAATTTTCTGGATTCCGTTAGATATATTAACAACCAATAAATTCCTTTAATTACATTGAATTCTCTTTAAGTTCTTCCTGCATTCTCAGTGAATCTAAAATAAATTTATAGTATCTAGGTTAGAATAAGCTCCTCCAATATTTTTCATTATCTAATTCATTCAGTTCCACAATAATATTCATCGATCTGAACACGCGACGTGTAACAAACAATGATTATAGCAATAATACCTACTAATAATAATAAATTGTTGTAATGTTAATGTCATGGCCACACAGATTAGAATTATTCGGCCCATTTGAAAGCGGTAATAAACAAAACGAGTAATTTAAAAGAAAACTACTGAAGATGGGTATAGGGAATGCTACAGCAAATTGGTATAGAATTTAATTCTACATCCAAAAACAGAAAAATGTACAGAGTGTTCTATTTAAAAAAATTAAGTTTTGCAACATTCAAAATTCTTGGATATGTCACCAATTTTTAAACACCCTGTATAATGTCACTGAATTTTTTTGCTACGTTTTGGTAAAACAATGTTAGTACTGGTTGATTTCAAAGTCGGAGATTTCTGACACTTAATTAAATCAAGTGAGAATTAATTCAATTACATACAACAATGTAAATGTCAAAATTTTTAACAAAAACGTAATATCTTAGAAACAGTTGAAGATAGGTATAAGATACCTAATGGTAATCGTCATAGAATTTATGGTAAATTCAAAAATATAATAATATATAGGGTGTTCCATTTAAAATAACAAAGTTCGTGGCGACTTCCGGTTAACCGGAAGTGCAAAAAAGGTGAAAATATTTTAGAAGAAAGTAAGTGCCAAATTGTTGCAAACCCCAATTTTTAAAACTGAGGAATTTCGTTAAGCCGGGAAACTCTAACCAGCAGTTCCGGGAAAACCCTGTACAAGTAGAGCCTAAGACATCTACATCCAGTTTGTTTTTGTGTGGGTCTCTTTCTAATATATAACATTTGTTTTTTACATCTGTATGTACTTTTATATTTGTGAAAAATTGACTCGCCTAGGCATTTTTTACCTGGCCTTGTAGGTTTTTTCTTTTTTTTTTACATATATATGTGACATGTTTGATTTTAATCACCTTATTTGTAATTGTTTTATTCCAAATAAACGCCGAATTATTATTATTATTATTAATGACAATTTATTACCCGTATGTCATGTGAATCTAGTGTGGCCAACCTTTAGTGACATTTTTGCCTACCTAGGAAAACTATCGTTTTCCTGCCGCTTTTAAGCACTGCAAAATGAGTGTTTCAAAAAGGTAGACTCTTCCTTCTTTTTGCAATTATTTTTTGTCAATATCGTTGGGGGAATAGTAGTTTTGTGGTTGGTCAATATGACGACTTGTTTGACATTGGAATAAACCGTTTAAGGTTATTTACAAAATGAAGAAAGTACATTTTGTGTGTACTATATTTTCTGTTATGCGTACATTTCTTAACCTATAATTATTATTGACAGCGTTACATTATACCACATCTCTTAATTTTGTGTGCCTCTTACAAGCTTTCTCTTGACGGGTCACAAGTCGCAAAGTGTAGCGTAAAATCTGACGGACGCAATGATCGAAAATCCGACCGTCGACAGTGTGCGTTACGTTTGTTGTGTATCTCTCGGTATTTAAAGGGAGCCCGTGGCACGTGAACGTGATGTCGAACTCGTCGATGTCGGTGGTGGGCGAAGCGACGCGTCTGGTGCCCGCCAACGCGGCCGCCACCTTCGAGATCATCACGAGTTCGAACGTGGCGCCCGACGACCTGCGCGTCCACGTCATCTCGCCGAGCAAGAGGGCGGTGCAGGCGCGCGTCCTGCCCGGCAACAGGACGGGCGTCCAGAGCGTCGAGTTCGTGCCCACCGAGGTGGGCACGCACATCATCGAGGTGGCCGTGAACGGGGAGAAACTGCCTTCGGGACCGCTGATAGCGAAAGTGTACGACGCCGGCTTCATACAGGTGGCGGATGTTAGTGGCGGAGTCGTGGGACAACCTGTACAGTTTAGAGGTGAGTGTCAATTTTCGTTTAAATTAAGATAGATTAGTTTTAATTTGGTTTTGGTATGACAAAAATACTCCAAACTGTGATACTGGTAATGCTGCAAACTTTTAGACCCCTCACCACAAACTATACTGAACTGGACGTACGTTTCGATGGCAAAGCTATCATCATCAGCAGAAACACTGAATACACTGAACTCCAGTTTAGTGCAGTTTGTGGTGAGGAGTCTAGGAGAAGTTTGCTGGTTTTGGTATTTCAATAAATAGGATTTATACTATAAGAAAGAAAAAAATAAAGAATAATCAAACCTCTCAGATTTTCCCAATTTTTTAAAAAGTAGTGTAGGATAATCTCAGACTTCAGTGCTACATTTTTTTTTTAAATGTAACTTTTAGATTATATCTAATTATGAAGTTAGGTGTTTATTTGGTTAAGGTGAAAGTGTTTCATCAACGACTGTTATGGAATTTTATGGAAAACATAAAGAATAATCAAACCTCTCAGATTTTCCCAATTTTTGAAAAAGTAGTGTAGGATAATCCCAGACTTCAGTGCTACATTTTTTTTTAAATGTAACTTTTAGATTATATCTAATTATGAAGCTAGGTGTTTATTTGGTTAAGGTGAAAGTGTTTCATCAAGGACTGCTTTGGAACTTTATGGAAAACATAAAGAATAATCAAACCTCTCAGATTTTCCCAATTTTTGAAAAAGTAGTGTAGGATAATCCCAGACTTACAGTGATAAATATTTTTTTAAAATGCAACTCTTAGATTATATCTAATTATGAAGTTAGGTGTTTATTTGGTTAAGCTGAAAGTGTTTCATCAAGGACTGTTATGGAATTTCAATACATAGCTGAGGGCAGAATTATAAGAAGAAAAAGTCTAATAAGATTCTTGGCTAAATTAAGGAATAATTAAACCTTCCCGTTTTTCTAATTTTTTTGAAAAATAGTGCATAATCTGATCTCATTTACGGTGGCACATTTTCTTTTCTGCGGAAACCACATCATACATAATTTTTTAACCTGAAATTTTTAGGTTGTACATATATAATTATGAATAGAAACTGGATTATATGCAAAGAAAAACTGGAGTATATGCGCATATATATGCATAGATTTTTGAGAAAATATGCATAAACCTGGGGCATATATGCAAAAAAATTGCGACAATATGCAAAATTTTTACATAAAATAAATAAGAGCAGAAATTTAAACATTAACTTATTATTATTGCACAAAATTTTTTTACTACATATTTCTAAAACAATTTAAATAAAATTAAATGTTTTTCAAAATTGTGTAAAAGAAAGTTTTGTCTTCTATCAGCATACATATGTTTCGAAATAGAAAAGCTTCTTTCAACATCCACAGATGTAATTGGTGCATTTTTTAAGTTTGCAATACATTCTAAACTAAAATTAAAGTCGAAATCGTTTACTGTTTCACCTTCCAAAATTTTCTTAACTTTCTTCAATTTCAAATACCCCGCATTTTTATTTATCACTTTTTTAAATTTATCGTATATAGAATTACCTATTGTACCCTTAACCTTCTTACATAGCATATCAAATTCGTCAACTACTTCGACTAATTCCGAGAGCGACATCCCTTGCGTTTCTAGTTTACGAATGGAACTTGAAACAAAGCTATAATTTGATTTAATATACAAAAGGTTCTGTAGCAATTCTGTTGATGTTATTATCTTTTTACAGTTTTCTAGAGCAATGCAGTCAGCAGTGATTTCAAGAATTACATTTTTTTATTCCTTCAAAATTATCGGCGAAAAAAATTGCAGCCTCTACTAACCATGTACCCCATATCGTAATAATCGGTTCAGGAGGCAACTTAACACCGGGAAGTCGTTCCTTATAAAATTGGATTCGTAAAGGTGCTTTTAAAGATACTTTTTTGACATTTCTGATTAAATCATTAATCAAAGAGAATTGATTCCTAATGTCTTCGGCTACGCGATTCAACCCATGAGCTAAACAAGTGGTATGAATAATCTTACTATAAAAAATTTGTAAATTTTGCGCGGCTTTTATTATGTATGGTGCAGCGTCGGACAACGTTAGTAAAATTTTTTTACAAGGTATACAGGTAAAAAGAAATTTGATGAACCTTCTTGAACGAATTAGGCAATTGTCACATTATTTGTTTTTTGAAGTTCTTTACAATAAATTAAATATGATTTACCTACAATATCTTCATGAAGAATTCTTATTAACAAATGGGCAATATAACGGCCACACTTATCCGTACTTTCATCTACCATGATATAAATGAAATTATTCCCTACCAATTGTTCAAATTCTGCTATTGTTTGCTGGTAACAAGATGTGACATAATTTTTTTCGTAAGGTACTTTCATCAGGTATATTATGTTTCAATATTTTTGCAGAAATGATTTCAAATTAACATTGTTTAATCTTGCTAATGGTATGTTAGACGAAATTAATGCGTTCCGCAGATCCGTATTATATTCTTCTTGTTCTGAGTTTGGTGAAGTTGATGCTACACATTGACGTATAGATTGCTACACACATGCGGATCGCTTTAGTTTCTCACATTTTCCAATGTGTGATGGAGTTTTAGCGTGTTGATCAATCAGGTATTATCTCAGAAGACACCTACAACAACAATTGTCATTTTATATCAAAAGTTAAATAATTAAAAACAATTGTAAAGCTTTTAGTAAAATTAAACTTACCAGTTTACTGCAGGCTCGACAAAATATTTTGTCGCCATCCTTTACCAGTTCAGGATATGGCTTAATCCATAAAGAAATTTTGTTCGCTATACTCATTGTATGTACGCACAGTATTTAAAAACGTAACACAATTACATGCTGTTTCGCTCAAAGATATTCAATGAATGAATAGTTTATTTGAGAATTAATAATAATAAAACGTATTTACCACATCTCTTCTGCTAGGCGAAATTAAACACGTGCAGTTCTTGGAAAAAAGTATTAGGGAAACCAATGTAAAAGATTTATCGTTCTGAGAATTGTCGGTTGTCGATCTACATTAGGAATTACTAGGAATTTTTACTAATAGAAAGGATAAGAAAAAGCTTAAATATGCAATATATGCAATCACTAATTAGCGCTAATTAACTTCAATTAGTGTAATACGTCTACATATAGACTATAATTAAAGATATGCAAAAAATAAAATATATGCACTTTGCATATAATCCGGTCTCTAGTGATGAGCATAATCGAATGAGGAAAACGGCATGATTCGATTATTGACGTTCATTCGATAATTCGATGATTGTAATAAGCATTGTAGAAGAATTCTGAGATTCTAAAAAAAAAGTTATCATATTAAGAATTGGGAAAAATTATGCACAAAAAACGGACATAAAAAACTTACAACCATCTTCTTCCGATGAGTGATAACCGAATGATCGATTCGATTATGGATCATTCGATTATGCCCATCACTACTATACATTATGTAACTTGATCGTAGAAATTTAGTTGAACAGTTGAAGGCTACTGGATTTCTTTGCCGTTATCAAACGATTTTCACCAATTCTACATCCTTAACAGTTCTCAGATTCAAATGTTATTTTTATAGGATGTGATCGATTTTGCCTGCGTATTTTTTATTTTTTCTCGTCGTGTAATTCTGGGTCAAAATTTACATGCATACCTTACCGTATAGCTTGCTCACGTTCTTACTTCTGAGAAGACGGTTTAACCTGAATTCACATCACCGAAATGTGTTCAGAATAATAGCCTAGAGCCTCTTCACGCTTATAGCATACTTACTTCTATGGTCATAACCGAAATTTAAGTTTGAATAACATCGATCATCCGATTCATTATACCCCTTATCGGAACTTAATATTTATTATCGATTATTATGAATCTCATTGCTTTTGCAACATAATTATCTTTTTTTTATTTACATTAATTTATCAGTAAACTGAATCAGAAAATTTATACGGCAAGATCGTTAAAAGAAACGCTTGAGTTGTCACCTGTTTATGTGTAGTAATGTTGCCACTGACTGGTCGGAGTCAATAGAATTCTTTCGTTGGCTATCGAGGTCACGTCCGAGATTAACCTATTGTACCATTTCTAGGTTATGTCGGAATGTTTTTTCGATCGTGTTTGCGTTATACCTGGGTTATAAAAACCTTTCGAAATATCGATTAAAATCAGGTAAATGTGTGTGTTCGTGCATGAAGAATTTGAGTTTGTAGAAGTACGTTAATATCAGTTAAAATTAAAAAAGAAAAATCTAATTTAACAATTCAGTGCGATTATAAATGTGGGATTGTTTATATTTCTGAATTTTTAAAAGTACCGCCACCATGGCCAATCTAAAAATCTTAAAATCAGTTGTGAAAAATCGACAGATTTGAAATCAATTTATTTAGAAGTAGAGAAGAAAGAAAGTACAAAAAATAAAAAGGTATTATGGGAGTAGGACATTCCTGATATATGCATTGATTTTAAATTGTGATATAGTTTAAAAATTGGTTTCTTTTACGTGTCAAATTTCGAACAATATCCGGTGCAAAAAACATTCGCGGTTTAATTAATTTTATGCGTTATGCATTCATTTTAAAGAAGAATGGCGCAGAAAGAGGTTGATACGTAAGGGATAGGTTTAGCATCGCTGAATATCGCCGTTTCCTAACCTCCTTTAGATGTAAACAAAGTCATATCTGCACAATAGGTACTATATTGACTAACTCTGTAAATATGTACCATAAGAATTACAATTTACAATTGTGTTTCGCTTGTTAGAAAGTAAAAGTTGTTTGTATATCCCGGAAACCGGAATTTTTAAGGTAATTACATTATTTTTTATACGATAAAGAGGTCGACAGAATGGTATGCATATGCATGGTTTCGTATTGTTGTCAAATCTTCTTTGTATCAAATTTACATTGAAGGGGTTAGAATAAGAAGAGTATAAGTGCATTTTTTTTGTAATAAGTGCTTGGTTTTTTTTTTTACAAAAATAAAAATCTTAATACACTAAACACAACTATACAACTACAATTCTTTTATTTTTTAATTAAAAAAATAAGAGATTTCTAATTCTAAAGTTGTGCTTAGCGTAAGATTTTTATTTTTGTAAAGAAACAAGCACTTATTACAAAAAAATCACTTATACCCTTTTTATTGTAACCCCTTCGATTTATAGTATTTGACTATCGCGTGGCGAAATGTCAAGAAGTTTAATAATTAATAAACAACCTCATAGGGATATGTAGAGCCTTAATTAATTACATTCATAATACAAGATGATCAATTAATTTTACTCTCTAGCAAGCCATGATATTATTTATTGAAAATGTCATATTGGTAGTGACAAATAAAATACATCTGACAGTTTTACTGTATTGGTACGCTTGGTACTACTCAGAAACGTTTACAATAAATCATAAAGTTCTTATTATCGAATCAAACTGTTGAAATGGTGTAAAGTTAAAAAATGAAGAATGATTGTACTCTTTCCAGCCATGTATGGAAGAATTGCAAATTTTCCGGTAACATATCAGAACATATGACAGTTTGCGGCAATTGATACAAAAAATCAGTGACAAAATTCACCAACATGTTTTAAGGAATGCCGTCAATAACATGAAACGAAGAGTGGCGTTGTGTTTTTTTTATTATTATTAAACTTGTTATTTTTTCAACTGAAACAAAAAACAAAAAGAAAAATTCCATGATCTTTTCAGGGGTAGAAATATTTGACCATATGGTATATCGGTTGCTAGCAGTGTTGTTCCAAAGCGTACTATTGTACTATTTTAGTACAAGTGAATGAAACGTAGTACAATAGTACCTCTGAATAATTTAGTACAATGTATAACTGAATCATTGCAATTTCTTAAAAAAAAAAAATGCTTTCAACTGATATTAGTAGATAGGGCTGATAAGAAAGAAATCAAATTTCTTTTTTTTTGTAACAAATCATCCCAAATTATAGAAACTTGTATTACAAAACAATGCTTAAAACAGAGGACATTAAACCTTCGATACTGCCGCTCTTATGGGTGGAAGAGTGTTTTGATTTGTCAGATAAATTAATAAAAAAAGTAGGTAAGGGTTATGCAAATAAATAGTACGATTTATTGGACTATAGTACCACATGTTAACCAATCTCAGTACATTGTTTAAAGCTGTCCGAACAACACTGGTTGCTAGTCATATGGTCAAATATTTCGTATCAAGGAACATTAAACATAACCTAAAATTCTCATATTGACCCGAATGGATCAGCGAAGACATGAACTAACTTAAAAAAAAATCGTTTAATATTCCGTGAAATAGTGATTATAAACAAAATTACGTGTGTGTATATTAACACAATTAAAAAAGCTAGTTTTACGAAGAGTGATTTTATTACCTTCAATTTTTTTTTTTACAAAACGTTACCAGTAAATAAACTTTCTCATCTATATCTCGCATTTTAATTAGGTGCATTTTTGGTGTCTGTTAAAGTAGTTACGTAATTAATACAGTTATCCCGAATAATCAAATTTAAATTTCTTATATCTACTTTTAGTATAACTTCAACATAAAAGTAACGAAATAAATGAAGTATTTACACAATATACAACCAGTAAGGACGAGCTCTCAAAATCCTTTGTTCTTTTGTGGACAGTTTTTAATGATCTTCAACTCTAGTCGCCATCTTGTAAAGCTTTTGCCGGAATTTTCAAACGTATGTAGTAATTTATATTTTAAATAAATAAGTAGGAAAATAGATTAGAGAAATCGACAAATTTATGCGTTTTTTATTCTGATTTTATTGCAAATATTTCTGAACAGCTTATAGTAATAAAAAACACGGTTCTAGTACAACAATGTTTGATTAAATAGTACATATATTTGCAAAAGTGTTTTACAATAATTGAGTTCACATTCTTTCCTTTTTATGAAACTAAACCTTTATTTATATAGTTTAGAGTGTAAAATATTCTTCCAGGAATAAATCTGTTGTGGTTCCTTCTCAAATAAATTAATAGAAATGCAACGACTTCGGTTGAAGGGTTTTATTGTAGACTTTCAAATTTCTGACACCAACACGTATCGACTTATATAGTGATTAGGGTTCAAGAGACTACAGACTACTACATCGTTCCGTGCAATATAAAGGCTGTTCCTTTTTATTGGACTAATTCATTTCTAACATCCGACCTGCCAGTGGTGTGTCAATAATGATGTCCGGGAGTGCACAAGTGGATAGAGTTTCATGCCTATAATGTGAATAAATGTGAAATATGAGGATTAAATTTTATACTAGTATAACGCAGTGCAGATCAAAATCACATTTTTTTTTTAAAAAGTGAACATAAAATGAAATGCATTAAGTTAGTTATTGTAATAAATAGCGATAAGATTTAAAATGAGTGTCTAACAAATAAATTGATTTAATGTGACCTAGGAAACTCTGCACGATAATACTTCTTATCCATGTACTTTCTTAATTCTTGTCCTGTTGTATATAATAGATTCATTCGGAAATTCAAACAAAAACTGCGACCATCGTTAACATCAGAATTTATCTTGCAAGAGCAAATGGCACAATAGCATGATACCCGATGGCGTCTTCTTTCAGGGTTCTTTCACTTAAACCTAACAGTATAATATATAACGAAGTATGTAGATGTTATGGCTACTACTAATCTTACCTTTTATACAATGCAGTCAATTGTTTTTAAAACTGCAGGGATAATTTAAAACTAATAAAATTCGTAAATTGAATAAATAAAACAAGTTAATCATGTAGATTAAACGGATGAACAAACTAATTTGTGTATATACGAATGTAAACAATAACAAGCTGCCATATTGGGAGGCTGTTGTTTGAAGTGAAGTTAGGTTTAGAAATTCAGACCTCGCTAACTCATCCATTGTCCTTATTGCTTATACCGTCGTATTTATAGTATAAAACCGTAGAGTTATTAAAAATAATTGTGGGAAATTTAAATTAGATTATTAGGGATCATTTGAATTCTGTTTATAAAAATGGTGTTGATTATTGAGTAATAACTAGTAATTTACGTTGTATGCAATACAAATTCTAGGAAAAATTCGACAATTTAAAAAACATAAATTTATATAGATTTATAATGTAACCATAGTCAGAGTTCAGAGAGGTATTTATTTGAGAGGGTAAGTTACATATGATGGAGTTATTGTATTTATATTAAATAGGCTATTAAATCTTCTTACTATCCTGAGAATCTTGTAGAAGTCTTTCAACTTTGACACGTTTGGAATGCAATAGAAATTAGAACGTTGTATTGGTTTCTACGTGTAGATGTAAAGGCCTTGTAATACAGGCATCGCAAGGTACTGGTTGTTAATTGTTGTGCCTTCGGGTATAAATTACTATCTGCAATTATTATTTTACGATTTTGATTAATTTTGAGGTTAAGTCTATAAAACTTTTGTTAGAAATTATTCGGCATTGATTTGAATCCTGTTTTATTCTACTCTTGGGAGAATGTTTAATGCTCTTTTTATTTTGATTCAAAATCATTATATAATTTTACGTCTACACCTTGTATTGTTACTATTAGTAACAATACATACAAAAATGTGATATAAATAAATAATAAGCGAGATATTTAATCACAAGTGCATACACTTATTTATTCATAATAATTAAATCTTTTCAATTCATTCACTCTGTCTAAACGTAAACTTCAATTCCGCATGCTTTTTTTTTATAAATCACATTCTGTGTGAGATACAGAAACCACGTAATAATATATATACACTATACACAAGTTGATGCATATTAAGTGCACCTTTCAATTAAAACTGTGCGGTTATAAGAAATGTATGACGTGTCTTTTTTTGCGACGAACTACCGACACTAAACAGCATGTACGTGTTTTTCTGTATATGTCACATACAAGTACAATTATGTAGATTTCCAAGGCTGTTTATTGTTTAGGAATTTCCCTACAAAAATAGCACAAAACAACTGAGTGAATGAAAAAAAAATTGTTGCATAGATCAGACAGATAAGCATTGGGACCAATTACTGCTTACAAGTTTAACAGAGAATGTTGTATTCATGGAGTTGAATGGTTATCGATAGGTCTAAGTGTCTAATTAAGGCTTTCGAGTTATTTGCTAAGGTGAAATAGTAAAAGTAATAATGAGAGTGTTACTATCATTGTATAATAGCACTTAGAATTCATATTAACACAGCGATGCCAAAACTATATAACGTCAAATCTATTTTTTTTTTGTGTATTGTAAAAAAATGCATAACCTATAAAAGTAAACAAATAGGAACATTTAGACATATGAAAATACTACATTCAGTAAACTTTAATTTCGAGATAACAAATAGTACATGTTTCAGTATTATTGAAATAATTGTTTCATTATATTTTAGGTTATACGGGAAGAAATGAGTATACTTAAAATATTACGTATAATTTTTTAGTCGGTAAGTTTTTTGTTAGAGTTACTCCCGATATTTTTACAGGATTTTGTGGATCATATGTAATCGTTGAGTGTATGAATTGTACTAATACCATGTTGGTAGGCTACAAACAAACACTGTGGGAAATAATCTATTTTACAAACATGAACAACTTATCTTGTCATTTGTCAGAATTAAACACAGTGGCGTGCTTAGCGCTCTTACTATTTGGGGTGGTTCCCAAATTGTCGCTCTTTTTCAATTAAGTCAACCAAAATCAAAAGTGATTATTAATAATTACTGAATTTAATTAAATAAATAATTATTGCTTCTATTAATTAGAATTTTATTTCTTTTTTCTGTTTTCGCACTTCCGTTGTTATGCTTGATTTTTTTTTTTTGTGTTCCTGGCAATGTGGAGTTCGGTAATAAAAATTAAATCATAATTATCTTCTTTTATTCTGACGTTTGCCTATTGCGGCCTACTCTGGGTATGCAACTGGTAATGCAGAGAAGAAAAAAAAAACAATCCTAACCTAAAATTGTAAATTGTACTTTTTACTTCTGCATTTTTTTTTATCTCGACAGATAAACAATCTCAAATATTAAATATAATAAATTACCAACAAATGCATAAAAATAAATCTATAGTTAGGGTTTGTAGTTCATGAAGTTTTCGTCTATTTCAATAATGTATTGAAATCCAGTATTTCTAGTTAGTAAGTAAGTATGTAAAAAGTGTTAATTTACTAATTCAAGTTCCCCAGCGAAAGGAAAAGGTGTGTCTGGTTTCCATTCTTAAAATAACAAATGTAGAAAGTTACTGTGAAAATTTTAATGTAATAGAAATGTATTATAAACTATACAGGGTGTATCAAATAAAAAGTTAAATTTTGCTTGGGTGTTAACTACACGACATATAAAGCACAAACCCACCGAAACCGGATTTCATCATTAAAGAATAAAAAAAAGTAAAATTTAGAGCCAAAAATTCTTTAGTCCGGGCCTGATGCAAGGAAACGTCATGTTAAGCACCCGCTAAACGTGGTATTATGTATAAATACATTGCACTCATTTAGTATTATTCTTAATGGTATGCCGTAAGTTCATTTAACGTCATTCTGAATAAATAAAGACTCTTGTAAAAATAGCAAAACTGAGGCATTTTAAATTTCTTCTTTTTATAAAATAAACATTTCTTTTTTGTTAAGAGCAGTCTACGTAAGTCTACAAAGTATATTTTTAATATCTTGATAAGACGTTCGAGTTTCACCGGATATGCGACTTCAGTAATTACAAAAAACGTAAATATTTTTCTTTTGCTTTGTCGAATCGAGAATTAGTTGTTAATAAACGGTACCAAATGAATCTGAGTTATTTCTTTTGGATTTATTTAATCATATAACGTAAAATGAATTGGTTCGAGATAAAAGATAGTACATGTTTCAATATTATTGAAATAATTTTGTCATCATATTTTAGGTAATACGGGAAGAAATGAATATACTTAAAATTTTACGTATAATTTGTTAGTCAGTAGGTTTTTTGTCAGAGTTACTCCGGATACTTTTACACGATTTTTGTGGATCATATGTAATCGTTGAGTGTATGAATTGTACTTACACCGTGTTGGTAGGCTACAAACAAACACTGTGGGAAATAATCTATTTTACAAACATGAACAACTTATCTTGTCATTTGTCAGAATTAAACACAGTGGCGTGCTTAGCGCTCTTACTATTTGGGGTGGTTCCCAAATTGTCGCTCTTTTTCAATTAAGTCAACCAAAATCAAAAGTGATTATTAATAATTACTGAATATAATTAAATAAATAATTATTGCTTCTATTAATTAGAATATTATTTCTTTTTTCTGTTTTCGCCCTTCCGTTGTTATGCTTGATTTTTTTTTTTTTTTTGGTGTTCCTGGCAATGTGGAGTTTCTTCTTTTATTCTGACGTTTGCCTATTGCGGCCTACTCTGGGTATGCAACTGATTATGTAGAGAAGAAAAAAAAAACAATCCTAACCTAAAATTGTAAATTGTACTTTTTACTTCTGCATTTTTTTTATCTCGACAAATAAACAACTCAAATATTAAATATAATAAATTACCAACAAATGCATAAAAATAAATCTATAGTTAGGTTTGTTGTTCATGAAGTTTTCGTCTATTTCAATAATGTATTGAAATCCAGTATTTCTAGTTAGTAAGTAAGTATGTAAAAAGTATTAATTTACTAATTCAAGTTCCCCAGCGAAAGGAAAAGGTGTGGCTGGTTTCCATTCTTAAAATAACAAATGTAGAAAGTTACTGTGAAAATTTTAATGTAGTAGAAATGTATTATAAACTATACAGGGTGTATCAAATAAAAAATTTAATTTTGCTTGGGTGTTAATAAACGACATATAAAGCACAAACCCACCGAAACCGGATTTCATCATTAAAGAATAAAAAAAAGTAAAATTTAGAGCCAAAAATTCTTTAGTCCGGGCCTGATGCAAGGAAACGTCATGTTAAGCACCCGCTAAACGTGGTATTATGTATAAATACATTGCACTCATTTAGTATTATTCTTAATGGTATGCCGTAAGTTCATTTAACGTCATTCTGAATAAATAAAGACTCTTGTAAAAATAGCAAAACTGAGGCATTTTAAATTTCTTCTTTTTATAAAATAAACATTCCTTTTTTGTTAAGAGCAGTCTACGTAAGTCTACAAAGTATTATTTTTAATATCTTGATAAGACGTTCGAGTTTCACCGGATATGCGACTTCAGGAGTTACAAAAAACGTAAATATTTTTCTTTTGCTTTGTCGAATCGAGAGTTAGTTGTTAATAAACGGTACCAAATGAATCTGAGTTATTTCTTTTGGATTTATTTAATCATATAACGTAAAATGAATTGGTTCGAATTACACAGAAATAAATGTAGATACAGAAAATTTGCAAACACGCCTTTTTACTATCTATCTATACATTCCCGCGCTTTTGCCGATGCATCAAGCTTCGATTTTCTTTATATGAAATCATGATCGTTTTTTCGAGACGGGAAGAATTTAAATAAAATGTTCGAAGTGGCTTGCACTTCAAGCGGCGATCCACACAAAACTAACAGCGGTAATGGCTGAATGATAGTGGTAGAGTAGTCTCAATATAAGAAATACATATTACGTCATCATAATGTCAACGTAGAATACGCGAACTGAAGCTATCAGTGGCGGAGGTGATTTAAATTGACAGAGGTGCTTGAGAGAAAATGCACGCCAGTAACAGAAGTTACTACAGAAAAATAGCAAATCAAATTAATATGTAATAATAATGTTGAATAATTAATATTATTATTAAATTAGTTATTGGGTACGTCAATATTTTGGAAACCGTTCGAAAAATTTTGGGTTAATAGAAATTACATAATAATTATAATACATCGTAATTTTCAATGAACAAAGAATGTTTTTAGATACATGGAACATGCACTAAGAAGGTAAAAATAAAACATTTAATTTTGTGCTTAAAATTATTTAATTTTAAATAAATTAGTATTTATTGTTTATGTTCAAAAAAAAATAAAGCACCAATAACCATCGTCATTTATTCAGGAATAAATATGAAATACAAAGTACAATGAACGATACTATATGGTGAAATATTATAATCAAAACACAAGTCCTTCTAAATACTATAGCACTGGATTAAGAACAATAAACTATATTTTACAGTAAAAAATAAAACTAAGGGTGCCTTTAAGAGTTAAAAGATCACGACACTGTATTCTCAGCATCATCGTCATACTCGTCATCATCATAAAATCTTCATCAGTTTCTGATTCGCCAGTGTTCACAACAAATACCACTCATCTGTTATCATATCCAACAGTGCTCCGTTTCCAAATAGTCTTCTACAACTTTATCAACGTGGTTACAAACAGATTCCATTCTTCACGAGTTATAGAAGCCAATTTGTTTCTAGCTAATGCCTCCACATCGGCTAACTTAAAAGTAACATTTCTTGCAGCGACCCTGTTTTTTACAATAGCCCATATTTTCTCAATAGGGTTTAATTCGGGATGGTACGGTGGCAGCCTTAGAACACTATGCCCATGAGATGCTAGTAACTTATCTAATTTAAATTGTGGCGTTTCATTTTTCTTTTTCTTTATTAGTTCATAAAGCTCTGGTTTTGTAAAGCTAGAATCAAAGAATATATTCCTTGCCGTCAACCACTCGATCATTTCAGCCTTCATAATGAAGTTTTACATTATGATAAGACGCATTGTCCACTATCAAAACACTTCTAGGTGGAATATCAGGCACCAATTGTTTTGTCACCCATGTTAAAAAATTTGTCGCATTCATATCATCGTGATAGTCACCTGATTTTGTACCTTTAAGAAAAAAAAAAAAGAATTTAATGGTGCTTTCATCTTCATTCCTTCGGCTGTGTATGGGAACTATGAATGTATGACTCATCCGTAAATACTATTGGTCTATTTTCATGGAGGTAACCTTGTAGTTGGCGTAGATATTTTATGCGTTTAGCTCGTATATCGTAGCTTTCCATCAATAATTTCCGTTTATCAGAAGTTCTTTGCCACCTGCAAGTGAATAAATATATAAATTTACTGTCATACATTAATTTTCTGTATGAGCACATACTTAAATCCCATCTTTTTTAAAACATTTGAGAGAGTGGTCAAACCTCCTTCGAAGGATATACCATTTTCTTGAATTTTTTCATAAATTCCTATAATTAAATAATAATGCTGTTGTATAAACATTAACAGAAAGGTAATTATATTTTTGTACCTCTTATGGTAGGTCGTCTTTTTTCATGTATATAAAAATTATGTACAATAGTACGAATTGTTTGTTTATCTTCAATACGAAGGGTACTTTTTGGACTGGGGCG
Source organism: Protaetia brevitarsis (assembly GCA_004143645.1). NCBI lineage: Eukaryota > Metazoa > Arthropoda > Insecta > Coleoptera > Scarabaeidae > Protaetia > Protaetia brevitarsis. Next base: position 25,565 of record RXPK01000942.1, on the reverse strand, counting down.
TGTTCGTTTTCTGCCAGGGCTACTAAAAGAGGTAGCTCTTCCTGCATCTACATCCTCGGCTTCCTTGACAATACTTCTGTATGTAATGTCAGATATTCCCGTTGCTGCAGGTAACCTCTCTTTATAGTGCGACAAAGGTATTATTGGAGCATTATTTGCAGCTTTTTCCTTCATAAATTTTAATACATGCGCAATGATTTCCCTTCCCTGGCTATGAATTATTTTGCCTTTCACGCCAACTTTCTTTGGTGTTGATGCGACTGTTTCAGCCATCATAAGCTTATAACTGATTATAAAAGAGATTTCTATAAAAAAAATCTTATGCAATGCAGTCAACTTACCACTATCTATAAACGAAGTATGAGATGTCTTGAAAAAGACACTTATTTATATGAAGTAGGTAACACTAGATAATAATAAATAACACACGGTAAAAAAGCGATCAACTCCCACAAATTCAGAGACAGACACTAATTTGAATTTGACAGATGCGAAATTGTCGACTGACGACGCCGCTGAATTCAAACACCCCTATAGCTGGCATAATGGACTCATCCGACGACTCCAGCGCCCAAAACGGATATGACGTAATATGTATATCTTAAATTGTGACTACTCTATGTGGGGGTATACTCGGGACAGCATTTAGGTTGGGCACAGGTGCGGCTCTAGCCCACGGCATTTATAAAATATTTTTTTTCTCGTTAATGCTTACAGATAGACCCCCTGTGCATTAAGACTTTTTGATTGTATATGATTACAGCTGCTACATATTATTATATTTACCTCTATATCTGATACACTCTGTATAGCGCTTTCGACGGAAATGGCTAGTTATAAGTATTCGGGCTTCACAGCTAACGACTTAAACTGCTTCTAAGTTATTACGTCGTCTTTTTGATAATTTCCTAGATCTCTTTAAGTATCCTGCTATTTTTATCATTAGTAATACTTTAGTTAATAAACGCGATGTTTTTAGTTTATAAAATATTTGCGAAAAAAATGTAAAATACTCTTTTTCTCTATTAGATCGAAAAAATCCTCGAGTTGGCGTCATTGATAGATTTGTTCCCATATTGTTTTCACACGCCACATTTTCCTGGTCATACAATAATATTTGCATTTAATTAAAGCATTTATTTTTGAAAGAATGTTGATAATAGATATATATTATCAAACGTTACAATAACAGTTTTCTATTTATCCACCTTGTGGAAATAATTGATATTGCACAGCTGTTGCCCATGTATTCATCAATTACGTAAAAAAATACTGTTAAAGTCATTATTACCGTTGTAGCGTTATTTTTTTAATGAAGTTTATAAAATGATCCAAATATAAAATACAGTTGGCGATATTGCTTGGTATGATGTTGTGAACAGTGGCGAATAGTTCTTTTTTGTCAGTGAATGGTGGTAGACATATTACTCAGTCACAAAATTTAATTTTTTTTTTAGTTTGTCTCGACCATAATGTTTTTATAGTTTGGAATTTTATGTAAGTTGTAAAAAAATATTTTTATAGCATTGCTAAAGGAATATTAAATTTAACAAATTTATGTTCTTCTTTTTTTGTTTTTTGTTTCTAATTGAAATTTAGTTAATTTATTTAAAATTATGATTTAATTTATGTATTTAGTTCATACGTCTGTGTTTTTTCTCAAATGTCACCAGCATTTATTCTTAAAATACACCAGAATATAAAATCGATATACATATACACTGTTTTAAATAAAACTTTCCTTCTTTACCAATTTGGCATTTGTGACGAAACCAATTCAAATGAATCACACCTTAAAGGAGGCGTACATCACACCCACATACGAAAGATTTGATCATTCGAGTGTGTACATCGTAGGATTGCAAAACGACTGCACGAGATCAATATTCCAACAATATTCTGTGTGTTCTGGTGCATTCCTTTAAGAGAAAAAAAAACACGATCTTTTTTTGCTCTAATTGCACCGAGTTTCTTTTATTATATCCTCGAAGCTTTGTCACTGTCCTAATCTGGGACTGATTTCTCCAACTCTTCCTCATTAAAGCGACAAATTAACGTATCACTTGATCCTGTTATTTGAGTGCAGTATGCCGCTTTCATATCACGATCATTTTTCCTTAATTAATTAACGTTGGAGCAAATATTGCTTCTGTAATTACTAAAAGGAGTGGTCCAGATGTTGTGTTAATCAGAAACATATGGTGATGTAGCATGCCGACAGATATGTTATTACTGGTTATAAAAACAGGCATTTTTGGATATTATATAAACGAAAAAAAAAAAGTAAGGTTATGTCTGTTTTATCACTTCCTTAGAAAGCATCAATTAAACAGAACTTCCGCTTTATCTTTTATCGAACACTCTTTGAATAATGCATATTTGTAAGAGAAAATTGAAAGTGGAAATTCTGCATTTTATGGAGATTTCAACAACATAGAAGAAAAAAAAATCATTAGAGTTTAACAAATGTACATCGCTGACTCACAATCTGTAACCTTTAACGAATATTATATCGATGAGAATTTAGAATACATTATGAACGTTGATCTTTTACTCTCGTAAGTGCTGCTCTAGCATTTATTTGCAATTTGTGAATGATTGTTGGTTGTTGACATTAGAATATGTCGATGACATCATTTGGCTTTGATATTACATGTGCTTTTTGATTTTATGACGTTTTTATGATTGATTTTATTGTCGTTTTACTAACAATACGTAATGTTATATAATTGAGGTGTGGTTTAGGATCATAAACGTTTATTTTATTTTAAGCTGGTATCCCCTTTGGGTTTTCTGATGATTTATAAACGTCAGAATTGTCAATAATAGAATCATAACGAGTGTTGTATGTTTGTGTTCTGTTTAGATGTGATTTGGAAACTTTATTTATTTTGTTTTAAGTTGGTAGCCCTGTGTGACTTTTAGAACTGTCATTTCCAATTTTCTCTTCTCTACTTTGTTGTTAGGGATTATAAGAATTAAAATTGTTAGTAATAGAATTTTAGAAACAAAAGCATTAAATTATTATATACATAGTTGCTGTTGGTCACTCTGTGATTTTTAAAACTGTTACTTTGACATGCTCAAAGCAACAGCATTTCAAGCAGCCATGTTGAATGAAAAAAGGTAGATTGGTTAAACAGAAGAGAGTATTTCGGGAGAACAAAGTTCAAACCCACTTTAATTTTTTTTTAATAATCGCTTTTCAATATATAATTAAGTTGGTCTCTTTTATTATTTAAAATCGTCATTTTGCGGTTTTTGACTAAATTCCGCTGAGAGTTAGAAACTTTAAGGGGCTTTGAGAGCTAAACATCATTAAGGTTGTATGACACGATCAAAGTACTTAAATTTTTGGTGTAAAAGTCATTCGAATTCACTTCAAACTCACTTGTGTAAATGGCAACTTTGGTAGTCTTTGATGACGTCACATCAAATTCTTCTTGGACATTATAAAAAATTGTTGCGACAAATGTTATTATCGAGGCTGTCAAAAACACACTGCTGGCAGCACAAATTATTTAGTAAAAATGTTAAATTTAATTAAAATAGTAGAGGTTAAGTCTACCTGTGGCTATAATTGTTACAAACATTTCGCTGTTATTTTTTTAAAATCTTTAGCTGTCAAAGGTAAACATTGTGATGTAATTTTGGTAATAAAGTCTGAGCATTTCTGAAAAAAAGACTTCCGTACGCTTTGATCGTGTCATACAGGTTTTATATACAGGGTGATTCTCAATATATGCGACAAACTTTAAGCGCTGATTCCTGGGGTTATTTTGATCATAAAAGTTCATAAGAACCTAATGAATGTTTTTATTATAAATTAGCAAAATAATTAGTAAAACAAAATTAACTTATACTAACTGTTGAAAATGACCGCCCCCAACTGCAATACAAGCTTCTATCCTCCGTCGTATTGACTGGCGCGTCAATAGCAGGAAATACGTGTATTACGGAAAATGTCGTAAAGATGGCGCTTCTTCTATTTCACGCTAATAATGATGCACATTCGACACAAAAAGTGCAGCGGTCAGAGTGTCACAGTTGGAAAATATTGTTTTACGAGGTAAACATTTAAGATTTGAATGAAGGCTTACAAATTTGATTAATTTCTTTTTTAATTAATTTAATATTTATAGTATTCCAAGTCTATTTCACTAATTTTGAAAATTAACATTTTGGTTATATCGTTATTGTTGAAAATTATAATATTACAAACTAGTGTTGGGCGATAATCGATGATTTCGATAATCGAATGATCATTCACTCATTGGAAGAATATGGTTGTAGATTTGTTGTTTACGTTTATATTATTTTTAATTTATATTACTTTGACATTTATGGTTATTACGTTGTTGTTAGAAATTATAAACGTCAGAATTGCTAATAATAAAACTATATGCAGGATTAAATTGTTATTTTATAGTTGGATGTGTTTTAGGAACTTTAACGTTTATTTTATTTTGGATTGGTCATTACGTAGTGCTGTGTACTGACTGAATTGAAAATCAAAAATGAATTTGCAAAATGAATATTAAAAAAGAAAAATTAAATTAGCTAGCTCATCGGAACAGAATTTTAACTCAACAACGTTAATTAACAATCAAAATTTATTATTAAAAAAAAAATTAATTACAATTTGCAGAAAAAAAAACCGTGAACAGAGGGTTCTGGCTTAAGTTTAAAAACTGCACGTGATTCTAAATTACAAAAGGACAATGCTAAATCCTATAACAAAGTAAAAGGTTTAGTTGTCCAGGAAGATAATCGTAATTATACCAAATCAATCCACGTGGTTTCAACACAATAAAATAAATTCGTGGACAAACACTAAAAATTATACAAAAAAAAATCTAAATGCAAGCACAAAGCTTCTACTCACCCAAACCGAGGTGATAGATAATTAAAAACGAATCAGCAACATTTAAAAACGAAAAATTAACTCTTGTACACATCAAAATAACAACAATTATTAAAAAGCGAATTCCTTGATGGACAAGAATTTTCAAATTATTCGAATTAAATATAAATAAATAATTAAAATCTCAAGAATTACAAAATGAAATACAAAATGGCAGCAAAGATATAAAAATACATGTACTCACACTAGTGTCTACCAAGGAACTGCCTGATAAATTCTCTGTAGCGCAGTCGTAACAATACGAACAACGCAAACGCACAAACCACCGACAAAAACAAACAGAATAGGCGTTGAAACAAACTAGCGAACGCTAGAAAACTAATTGAATAGAATTAATTAAGAAAAACTTTACACTAAATTAAATAAATCAAATAATTAACTCTTTAACTAAAATGATACAAACTAAATATTAATTGTGGAAAATTTCTCGATAAAATGATTCAGCAGTTTTAAGCCAAACAAATATGCAACACAAAATACACTCAGCGGTAAAGTGGGTTGCCACAGCAGTAGTTTTTAAAACTGTCATTTTGCTATTTTTGTTGCATGTATATTCAGCTGGGTTTCGAAACTTCATTCACCTCAGTGTTTATACTTATTATTATTTTAGTTAATATCACTGTGCCAATTTTTAGGAAGTCATTTCGACATTAGTGGTTATAACGTTATTTAGAGGTTATGAAAGTCAGAATTACCAATGATAGGACTGCAACAATCATTATAGATTGGTTGTGAGTCCATGATTGGTGATATGTATAATAGACAAATTAAAAGTTCTTTCCAATCTTCAGATTTAAAATTTACTTATAATACGTCTCGGCCTAACATTTGATCATCTTCAGGCAGTCTAGAAATAGTAAAAATTATGCAACTTACAATTAATTGTTGATTTAAAATTAAATATATAACCTAGATACTTATAAATATCGTCAAACATTACTGGTTGGTAAAACTAATCGCCCTCTCGTTTTGTATGTCATCAAAAGTTGATTTATATTTGATTTAAATAAATAGAAAACTGAACAAGACAAAAGTGAAGACAACATTATAAGATTTTATACGAAATTATTGTAATTCTGGTTGGATGTGATTAGGAACTTGTTTCGCCACAACTTTGTTTTTATTTAACTTTTAAAAGAACGGTACAAATGCCGCCTACGCAAGCACCTGAAGGTAGAATAGGTATACTTTTCGCAGGAAAAATCGGGACACCAGCAATCGTCAATTTTAAAATTTCTTGGGGGTAAATGCGGCTTTTAGAGGATATATTCACTTATCAAATCAAAGCCATAAATCACATAAATGCATAGAGAGGAAAAGGTTTATATATAGAATAAACAAATCGGAGTTTCAGTGGCGGCGTTTCCTTTAGAAATACCAATGAAAAAAAAAATACATAGCAAAAAGAACTCTTGAATAGACGGCTTCATGTAGAAATATAGTATATGTATTTAACTTGTTTGATGTTATGCAGAGATAAATATTTTTTAGAAAACATTGATTATGGGATGTTAAAATTACATTACTTGTTAGTACTACTTTGATATTAGTTACTTACGTTAACAATAGACAATATGTCAATCAGCCTCCTGACTTTTGGGACAATGTGATTTTTACAGATTTATTAATTGCACTATTATTGTTTAGTATTCTTAAATTATTATTGTTGTTTAGTATTTTTAAATATTGTATTACTTTAATGTTTTCGTCTATCTATTAAAAAAAAACACCAAAAACAGTTTTAAGTTTTAAAGCAATTAAGTTTGCAAAGAAATTATTTTTTTGTATTAACTCTCCGTTTATTGTATTTTCAAGAAATATATCTGTTATCGTCTGTGTAATCCAATATCTTTGTTCTATTTTATTGAAACACTTTGGGTCTGTAGCACAGCTCCAGGCAGTAGAAATGAGAAAATATTAAAATTAAATGAATCAAATCCAAAAACAAATATTTTATCACTAACTGAGATTGACGAACAATATGCTTTCTTACGATGTTTGTTATGTATGTAAATGCAATGATATTGTAAATAATTGTTAATGAACCTGTGCTACATAAAGTCAGTTTGTAAACAGACCAAGCGTGGAGCATATTTCAAGAAAATAGAACGACACTGGATTACACAGACCATAGCTGCAATATGTTTCTCGAATATACAATAAACGCAGGGTTAATAAAATAAATAATTTCTTTGCGAACTTAATTGCTTCAAGAATTTTATAAATAACCTTAAAATTATTTTTGGCAATTTTTTAATACATAAAAACTTGATAGTAATGCAATATTTAAGAATATTAACCAACAATAATAGTTAATACATCAATAATTGTGTAATCAATAAATATATGAAAATCACACTTTCCTGAAACTAAGGAGACTGATTGATTGTCTATTGCTAAAGTTATACTTGCGCGCACAAATTGAACTAAGTGACTAATATCAAAGCAGCACTAACAAAGTAATATAATTTTAAAATCCCATCACCATGTGTTTTCTTAAAAAAGAATTATCTCTACATAACATCAAACAAGTTAAATACATATACTATATTTCTAAATGAAGCCGTCTATTCAAGAGACCTTTTTGTTTTTTGTTTTGTATTTTTTTTGCATGAATATTTCCGCATTTGGTATCTCTAAAGGAAACGCAGCCGCCTCCAATGTGTTTATTCAGTCTATAAACCTTTTTTTTTCTCTATACATTTATATTTCTGTTTAAAGCTGCATTTACACCCAAGAAATTCTAAAATTCTCGATTGCTGGTGTCCCGATTTTTCCTTCGAGAAGTGTACATAATTCGGTATTTTTTTTCTTGATTTCATTGGTATTTGGTATAACAGCGTTTAGTTCATACAACTGTGATTTTAACTTACTAACTTGATCGTATTACTAATTGTAATATTTCATAAGAATAGTACAAGATTGCTACAAAGGAATTTTAAACAATTTTCTCTTGTTTTTGCAGTTGACGCCAGCCAAGCCGGCGAAGGACAATTAGAAATATCCATAAACGAAGGCGAGGTACCAAACCACGTACAAGTAGTGGGAGGCGGACGTTGCCTGGTCTCCTTCACCCCAGACCATGCCAAACCCCACCTAATCGACATAAAATTCAACGGAGAAACGGTCAGGGGATGTCCCTTCGTCTGCTCAGTGTCAGACACTAGAGAGTAGCACTGAGCTTGTCGCATCTAGAACTGATACCCGTGAACCAACCCAGCTCATTTCACATGGGAGTAGCGGGAGGTGGTGCCGCAGAGTTAGCTGTAGCTGTCAGAGGGCCCATCGGGGAATTACCCGTCAAAGTCACCGGAGACATACACTCGGGATTCACGGCTGAATTTACCCCGACTCAAGTGGGTGCACATCAGATTACCGTGGATTATAACGGAAGACCGGTGCAAGGAACACCATTCACGGCTAAAGCATTCGATTCCTCCAGAGTGACAGTCGGTCACGTGGCTAGAGGTACGGTTGGAAGGCCGGTGACGTTTTCGGTAGACGCCAGCGAGGCTGGTGAAGGGAATCTGGAGATAACGATATCCGCTAGGGGTTTAAACATTCCCACGCAAGTGCATCCGCAGGGCAACGCTAGATTTGCCGTCAGTTTCGTGCCGGCAGAAGCTTGTGATCACGTAGTTAACGTTGCCTTCAATAAGAGACCCGTGGTCGGTTGTCCGTTGATCGTTGGGGTTGGTGGTGGGGGAGGTGGACCTAGTGTTACTTTACCCGGACCGGGGCCCGTACATAAACCGAGCACATTGTTGATTAACCATCCTGGACGGTTGGAGGATATTGAAGTTAATGTTGAGGGTGAGAATCAGATTTTTAGTGAGATTGTTTTAGGGGTAGTTTGAGGTATTTAATGGAAATATTGTTGGGTGTTATCGTGTTACGTACTGCTGTGTACTGACTGAATTTGAAAAAGCAAAATTAATTTTAAAAATGAAAAATTAAATGCAAGCACAATGCTTCTATTCACCGAACCCGAGGTAATTAATAGTTAAAATGAAAACGGAAAAATTAAATCTTTAAACTAAATTGAAAAAAAACTAAAACTGCAAATATATCTTCCCGACCAAAAATAATAACTGAACTTATATCTATGATGTGTACTACACATCCATACAATAACAATTATTATCAAGCGAATTCCTTGATGGACAAGAATTTTCAATTTAGTCGGATCAAATCTCTATATCAAAAGTATTAACAAAATGGCATCAACGAATTTAAAATTACATGTACTCACGCGCTAACGTCTACCAAGGAACTGGCTCATACAATTCACCAGTCGTTTTTCAACAGAAAACCTCGCAGACGTACAACCAGTACGCCAACGGACAAAAGACAAATAAAATAAACATACATAAGCAGATAAATGACATCTAAATTGTCTGAAATTAATTTAAAAAGACTGAACACTTAAATTAAATATATAAAACAATTAAATATTTAACTAAATTAATACAAACTAAATTAATTGTGGAAATTTCTCGAAACAATGATACAGCAGTTTTTAGCAAAACAAATATGCAACACAAAATACACTCGCGGAATGTGGGTTGCCACAGCAGTACGTGATTTCAAATGAAGGCGTTTCATGTAAAAAAGTAATAGAAGCGAAGAGAAAAAGAAAATGAACCGTCTGTGCTTACTGTGTTCGTTGGAAAGTCTTTGGAAAATTTATAGGGATAGTAGAGAATAATGAAATGATGCTAATATACATGCGAGGTGGAAAACGTTTCATTAGATTGAATTGATTAATTAAATAGGATAGTGCACTATTTTATTCGAAATCATGTTAAATATGTTTCAAATAGAACTTTAATATTTAATTATACAGGGTCAATAAATGGGGGTATATTATGGTTATTTTTAAAAATTATTTTCATATCATACAGACTGCGCCAAAAGCCCTAAAAGTATCAACATTGTGCATTTTGGATTCTTCGATCAAAATAAATAAACTTTGTAATATTTAAGTCTTAACGTTTTCCAAATGATTTGAATTTTGTGAAAACTTAATTTTCATATTTCAAATACTTGGGAAGATTTTAAATTATGTAAGCGAAATTTACAGTGAAGTCTAACAATAGACCACATAATAGAGTTTTATAATCCAGTTATAATAAACTTACCATCTTATAAAGGGTGTACAAAGTTAAAATTAATCAAATAAGAACTTTAAGTGGCTATATTTAGTTCACTAAAAATAGCCATGTTTTTTAACTTATTAGAAAATTTCCTTTTTAATTATCTGTCGAATGATATTTATAGCTTAAGCATTAAGCCTGTTTTTACAGACTACGCCAGATAATAATTTTTTGCACTATTTAATATTTTTTAAAATAAAAGTTCTAATGTATCTTGTTGCCTAAGGTATTTTGGAATTTCAGATAATTTATTTGGCTTGTCATTTTGTCCTGCAAAGGCTGATTTAGAATGATTTCTTTCAAGAAATCTTTGACCGTAAATTATAACGATTATGGCGTCTCTGCCTGCCAATTATGTTGAATACCTTAGTTACAAATAAGTCCACATTTGGAGCTCCCGAGGATCTGTTTTGGGGCCAATGTTATTCCTTGTTTTTGTTGATGATATTACCAGGGTTGTAAATTATTCCAATTGTCTTATGTATGCAGATGATTTAATTATTTTTTTTTTTGGGAAGAGCAATTTTTTAACTAACTGCCGTAGTTTGCAGGAAGACTAAGTAGCCATTTTTGTTTTGGCAACAAGTGTAGATTGCTACACGGTAACTCATCATTAAATATAAATAAATATAAAGTAATGACATTGGTAGGAGGCAAACTACTATTATATTTCCGTATAGTTTTAATGAAGTAAATATTGAACATTGTGGACTTAGGCATTCTGTTTGACTCTAAACTGACGCTTAACGGACATGTGTTAGAAATATGTAATCATTAATTTAAAACATTGGGTTATATAAACAGAAATACCAAACTGCTAAGCACTTTTGCATTGATTAAAACTTATAATGCTTTCGTCCGTCCAAAAGTAGAATGTATAACTGTTAAATTGTATGGAATCCAGGATACTTACATTACATGGATGTATGCTCCATATTTATTTAGTTTAGGTGTGTCAGTGTGCAGGAGTGTTAACAATCACTGCAAGAACATATTGTTTTTTTCAATATTACTTTAATTACATTAAATAAAATATTGTTGAAAAAGGTTTAGTTACTTTTAATGTTATATAAAATGATCTCAAGTTCAAAGTGCAGTGCAGGCTTTCACGACCGGAATCTACTGTAAAAGTTTTTTACGAGCTATTGAGTCGTGGTCTTGTGAAATTACTTCCGTACGTTTCGTTCACAACTGCGGTAAACATCTTCAGTGGTGAGGTCGAAATTTCGTTCGAGATGGCACTAAAGTGATCACTAAACGACGAGCCATCTCGAAGCTAAAAAGATTTGTTTCATCATGTTCACTAATAATAAATCTTTTCTCAGTTCTTTTTTTCATCAAAAAATTTTCATTGTCTCTGAATCTTCTGTTCAAAATTAAGAAATATCTTCGATCTGGTACATTTCTATTAGAAAAACTTTACGCGGTAGCAGTCTAATGGTCTAGTACTATTCCTATATTATAAAAGTGTCCAGCATATCACACTTTTCTGCGTGAGTAAAAGGCATTTTAACAATTTGATGAAGACTTCTTAATGTTGACAGATCCAAATGCTGTTAAACAACAAGCCAAACTTGTTGAACATTTGAAGTGAATGTTCAGAAATCTGGAACTACCTTGATTACATTACACAATTGTTAATATCTACTAGTTTAATATAATAGTGTATAATAAATTTTGTCGAGAATTAATTTCTCTTTTATTTAAAATATAAATATACAGGGTGTTTCATTTAAAACATAAGTGTTCTGGTTAATATCCGGAAATAGCGATGTTCAACTGTTTTTTTATTATATGTTAGTCATCGTAATTAGCGCTAAAAATTACGCTAGATTGTGTGAGATAAAGACGTTTTTTTTTATTTCTTATTTAATCTTTAAATACTCTTTTAATATATCCATTCCTTATAATATTTTGATTCACATTTAAAGAAAATTATCGATTTGTGTATTTTTTAAGTATTCAATAATATAATACTTTAAATTTTAAATCGATGAAACTTTTTTTAACACCTGTTCAGGTGAAATTGACAATTAAAATTTTCTCAAAACAGTATTCCAGTCTCTACAATATTATAATATTTTAATTTTTATATAACACCCATAATATTTCCATTAAGTTATGCATATTTTAGCATGTATTTAATTATGTAAGCGATTTGTTTCTGATTGGTAACAGTATCCATAAGTGTTACTTACTTTTACTATTACGTAGTTATAAATTGTACTCTTTCCTTTTGTTATCTTTGTGTGTAATACTTGTAAAATATAAGCATGTTTCTATACTACCTTATGATTGTTTTTTTCTTTTCTTCCGTTCAAAATACCGTTTTAAACCGACACCACTTTTTTGTGTTTCGTTTACAGGTCACCGAAAACTCTTGTGGTAGTGATATCCCCACCCAGACTTCGTTAGCTAACCTGTTATTTGTCTTATAAACTAATAATTTCCTCAATTTTTTTTTTTTTTAATTTAACTTTATTGTGAATTATTTACCATTTTACCGCTTTTAAAAATCCTTTTATAATATATTCACTTATTTTCGACTTTATAAACTAAATGTAAAATAGTGATTGCATGCTTTTGAATGGTGTTTGTGTTTCTGTGGGAAATTGTAATGACTGTGGAGTTTCTTAAAGACAATAATGATAGTAAAAGGTGCCTGGGAATTTGAGCTTTCCTTTAATGTGATATTAATACAATGAATAGTGCCATTAGTGCTAGTAAAATTTGTTATTTTTTAAAGACATTTGCATACCGTATGCTAGATGAGACAATGGTGATCCACGTGAATCTCATGCTGCTGATAAAGCAATTGATTTTGTTAAATAACTCATTATTTTCATTATTCTATTCTGCTATTTCTTTCCGTTTTTTTTATCATTGTATTGTATCGTTGTCTATTGCGTAGAGTTTTGTGTGTTATCGAGTGAGACAGTACTTATATCTCGCATACGGTATAAAAGATGCTGTGTCAAACATAAATGTTTTTTTTTTGTTTTTAATTAAAATCCATATTTAAAATTATTTTAATAATATTACAACCAATTTTCTTGGCACTCTTAATTATGTACAAGGTGCAAAAACGATATTTTTAAATATAGAAATTAATTTTTATCTCTGATATTTGCAAATAAACTCTTGTAGGCAGGATTTGAAGGTTGACATACACTTCTTTTAAAATACAAGGTGGGCCAGAAAGCAGAGTAGGATTTAATATTTTAAATAACTTTGTTAGTTGTAAACCAATATCATTGATACTACTCCATACAGTCAATGTTTAAGATATGGAGATTTATGTATGGAAAACAACAATTAAATCCTGTAAAGAAAAAAAGATTTAGTAAAATATTACTTATCTTGAACCGTAATTTCAATAGTGCCAATTCATATTATAATTCACCAGCAATGTGCTCAGAAAGTACACAATCTTTCCAGGTAAATTTAATTAATCCTTGACACTAAAAAATACCATTAATTTATGCCTGGTTATTATCCAAATTGAGTTAAAGTGTAAGGGATAATGAAAGGCAGGTGTATTACTCAGTCACACGTAATAATAATTATCGGCTTACTAGTTTCAGAACCATGTTAAATTCAGTAGGCAAAAACCTCAAATTAGAAGGTGGAATAGGTCAAATATGTTAAAATTAATTAAAATTTAATTGAAATTTTAAAATTTGAGACAATACAAAACAAGATAACGGAACCAATTTCAAAACATTGCAAGAGAAGAGAAAGATCAGATTAATCAAGATGATGATCATCATCTTGGTTCAATTATCTTGTTCTGCGTTGTTTCTAAATTAAATTTTAATTAATTTTAACATATTTCACCTTTTCCATCTTCTAATTTTTATTTTTTTGCCTACTGAATTTAACATGGTTCTGAAGATGGCTGTTTAGCCGCAACTAGTAAGCCGATCCTTTTTATTATATGTGATTGAGTAATAGACCAGTCTTTCATTAGCCTTTACCGTTATTTAAGTTTTTCATTGATCAAATTAATGACTAATACATTAGGCAGATCATATGTTTGAATGCGGGGTGATACAGAGTTTAATAATGATAATAAAGGGAAATTTTATTTTTAAAATAGGGAACTATATGAAGCAACTTATGATTTGGAATTCATTATGAACCAATGAGCCAATCCTACACCTATTTGAAAAACAAAAAAGCAAATTCTATCTTAGATACATTTGAATACAATAAAAACAAAACAATATTTTATAGTAATACAGCATATATACAGTGACCGGCATAAATATTGCAACATATGGGAAATTTTTTTATTATTAAAATATACTAAAACTTTTTTTTGGGGATACGTTATGCATGTCTGGGAACCCCAAAATCTATTTTGACACACGTCACGTGACCACTAGTATGGCGGTAAATTTAAAAAATATGATGTTAATCTTCAAAAAGTGAGGTTAGATGACATGATATCCAAAAAAGTTGTTTGAAAAAGTTGCTTAGAATTCAATTTTGAAGCCGTATGCAAAATTTTGTAAACATATTTAAAAAAAAATAAAAATCACAATTTTTCCAAATTTTATTTCATTGAATTACAAATTTCCATTTTTTTCGCATTTAGCAGCTCGCCTACAGTAATATTTCTACATCTGGTTGATACTCAAACAATTTTGTCAATATTTGCATAATTAACACAGTGAAAACTGAAAAGTACATTTTCGTAATGACAGTTGTTGCAAGGGACTGTATCTAGAAGTAATAAATAAAATTTTACAAACATTTTTATTATAAACCACTTAATAAACATTGCTTTTATTGAAAATCATAACACTTTTTTGTTTTCTGCATTAAAGTGGAAACCGTTAGTCTAAAACTAATAACTCATAAGAGTACATGCGCACACCAAAGGTATCAAAGTCGGTTTTGAAATTAGAGAACAAGGAATAATAAATAGTAGGTAAAATAAAAATAGTTTAATGTCTATGACTTTTATGTACTTTTACCTAATGATGTGAATTCTTATTAAACAAAACCATTTAAACAATAACTAATAGTAATGAACAACTTGTTAGACACATATATCGTTCTGTTTCTTATAACCTTACTTATAAGGCTTTGAAATTAAAACAACAAAATAATGTAGTAAACTATTTTAATTTTCTGGTAAATGAGTAATTACTACTATTTTTATTTTACCTATTGTTTATTATATTATTATTCGTTGTTCTCTAATTTCAAAATCTACTTTAATACCTTCTGTGGGCGCATGTAGTGTTCCCAGTTTTGGACTAACGCTTTTCATTTTAATGCAAAAAACAAAAAAAAAAGTATTATAATTTTCAATAAAGATAATACTTGTTGAGTGTTTTAGAATGAAAATGTTTGTGAACTTTCATTTATTAGTACTATATACAGTCCCTTGCAACAACAATTGTCATACCGAAAACGTACTTTTCAGTTTTCACTGTGTTAATTATACAAACATTGAAATTATCAGCCAAATTTAGAAATATCACTGCTGTTGAGCTGCTAAAAACGTAAAAAATGGAAATATGCAATTCAATGAAACAATATTTGGAAAAATTGTGCTTTTCATTTTTTTTAAATATCTTATAAAAAATTTACACATAGCCTCAGAATTGAATTCTAAGTACCTTTTTCAAATAACTTTTTTGGATACCTTGTCATCTAACCTCATTTTTTGGAAATTCATGGCATATTTTTTAAATTTACCGCCATACCAGTGATCACGTGACGTATGTCAAAATGAATTTTGGGGTTCCTAGACATGCACAACCTATCCCCCCAAGAAAAGCTTGGAATATTTTAATAATAAAAAAAAGTCCCATATGTTGCAATATATATGCCGGTCACTGTATATCAAAGCACTTTAAATTAAAAAAAATATAAAAGAAAGTTAAGAAATGTCAAATTTGGTACAGTTACATTTACAATATTATTTTTCTTATTATTTAAATATTAAAATAAATTTAAAAATCGAAAATTTAAGTAAATTTCATTTAAGATTATGTCAAAAAAGATTTCTCTTATCAGTACCTTATAAGCTATAGAGAACCAGCCACCTTCTAGCAACACCCAGTATATATTTTTCTTTCTTTTGCATGTTTTCATAAACTAAACTTAACTACGGTTACTGCATGTTTCTTTTTGTATATCTAAAGCTTTTTGGTTTTGGGATAATTTTTTTGCTTATCCGTATATAAATATGCATGTATTTTGGTTGCAAAATAAAAAGGAAAGAGTACATTTTATACATTAAAACTTAGATTGATAACTAATTTTCTAATAATAATTAATGAGTGAAATAACAGAATAAATAAATTAAGTATAAGTCAAATAAAAAAAAAATATTTAAATTTAAAAAACACAATCGTGCTTAACTTAAAATCGAACCATTTTTTTTCTGTTAAATTATTATTTATTTATTCTTCAACTAAATGCATCATTTCGTTCTAATATAAAAAAAAAGACATTTTTAATTTGATCTATAGTACGTTTCACTTTGAGATCGAAGTGGGTAATTTATCTTTGTGTCGATTGTATTCATTCATGCTAGATGTGTAAATTTTTACGTTGGCGCTCTGAGTAGTTTGACTTGTCAATGTCACAGAATAAACAGAAACGACAAAAGCTGATTTTTCTATTGCTATCCATAGACAAGGAATATGTAACCAAGAACGGACACTTAGCAAATTTTGGTAGCGCGGAACCGCCATCTTTTTTGAGTTCTTCTTAGCTAATAGCAAATATAATACTAGTATACAGATGGCTAAAGAAATGTTCCACTGGCGCACTATAGATGACACCACCAGCATTTTTTTTATTGTTGTGCATTTGTGGTGGTGGTATATTTCCATAAAAGAATACTTGTGGTGCCATCTATAGTACGCCAGTGGAACATTTCTTTGACCATATGTATACTGGTATAATATTTGCTAATAGTCAGAAGTCACGCTCTCCTAAGCTCGGCTCTTGTCAAAATCGTTCTTGATAATCATTTGATGGTTTTCGAGGGTTTTATAATCTATAAATATACCTTCAAAACGAATAACAGCTGTGATAAACCACACAAGAAAAGCCTACATAAAAATATGCAAGGTACATATTTACGTAATAATTTAGATGCAATTTCGATAACGATAAAATGTAAATAAAGTTAAAGAGATTTTAACGTTACAAAATGGCGAATTGGAATCACAAATCCCGCGGTCGCATGTTGTCGTTTCTGCTTTTTCCGTGTTAATGTCAAGAACCAATTATTTTTTTTCATTTAATATAGGTTATGAATTTCCGTGAAAATGTTTAAATGTCAATAAAATGAAATTGACATTTGACAGTTACAAAACAAATATTGCAAAGCAGTGGGGTAACTGATATAGTGACACTATATAGGGTTTGAATAAATAACTTTAAAAAAAACTTGTGGGTGGTGAATGGAATCAAAATAGATATTTTTAGCTTATAAACGGTTGGTCAAGAATGCATAGTTTCTCTGCTGCTGGAAATTTAAAGTTAAACCAGCAAAGACATAAGAAGGAAAGGGTCACTTGCCATCTTCAGCAGGTCCGTATGCGCACTTACACGTATGCTGACTACTTATATAGAGGGCACCAGTGCATATATTGCTCTGGTCCTTATATTTCTAACAGTTATTCAAGCGTGTTGAGCGGGATGATTGACAGATGGCGCACGATGTAAATGGGATTTTATGTTGTCAAATTGCGCCATCTGTCAATCATACCGTTGTATCAACACTGTGAAATAACTGGAGAAATGTATAAACAAGCTCGATGTTATTTTTTACCATCATATAAACAATTATTTCTGAGTAAGTAATTCAATTTATTCAGTTTGTTTCTTAATGTTTCTTATTTAATGATAATAGTAATAATGTCATTATTACCAAGATGGCATACGTACGTCTAACAATGATAAATAGACGCCATTTTGGTTTGAGATTGCATTTTCATCTCTACCTCTAATAATACCCGTTTGGCTGTGATTGGTGTAAATGAATGAACACAAGCTGTTGACATCAGACATCTGGTGGTAAAATAAATGAACTAGATATTTTTTTTGTTGTCATTTTGCTGCTACACAACATTAAAGGGGTCAACAATAAGTGATCCTTCTATAGTCTTATTTATCTCTTTGCTTTTTGAACCCATTTGGGGTTGCCTAACTTAGTCGATTAATTTTAGTCGTATAAACTGTCAAATTAAATGATCAAATTAAATGAAAGGATCATATCCGTGAATTTTGCTGAATATTTGCTTCTAGCATGAATAGATGTTGCATAAACACGACAACTCCAATGTCTTAAATTTTTATGTCCAGTAGCAAGTAATTATACATCTTTGACTTATTCAATTTTAAACAAAGAACAAAATTTAAAAACACGTGCTATACTTGAAATAACTCAAATTTATAAACATAAAAATGCAGTCAATGATAAAACCGATATACAATATTTCACAAAATTATAATAATTTAATTTTATAACTAAATACAATATTTTTAAAGAACTATTTAATTACAAAATTCAAAAACAAATAATGAAAACATCCTATTTTAAAACGCAATCTCTAAATAAAACATAATAATATATTCAAAATCCTAGTAAACAAAACAATTTGTCATTTATTAAACAAAAACATTTTATTTATAATTTACACTTTTTACATTTATATTTATATACTTGAAAAAGCTTTGCAATAAAGCGAAACGTTGTAGTACTCATTCATGTTTTCAATATTTACGACCTAAAAACCAAGAGAAAAAGAAATTAAAAATTATATGGTCAAGAATTGAAGCTTTAAAACTGATCTATGGTTTCTAAATTAAAAGTGTCTAGCGTCAGTCACCCTTTACCTTTTTACTTTGTATTTTTTTTTTATATACATATAAATTATAAGTGATGAAACCGCTTCGATTTGAAAATGAAACGTAACAGTATATACAGGGTCACACATAATGTCCGCATTATTTTTTTTTATTATTGATTAAACGTAAATTTTGACTTCACCATCTGTTTGTGCTTAAAAATGATTCCTGAACTTTCTCTATCCTCTCAATCATAGATTTTGTACAAAAAAAAACAAATAATTAATTGTTTCCAGAACAGTTAAATTTTATTAAAAGTGTACTTTATTAATATTTCTTCATTTATGTATCCAATTACTTTATAAACAACTGTAATAAGTAATAATTGACATTTCTTTTTAAGAACCGTGCAAGTTATTAATTTTTTTTTGCATTAAATTAAAATCAAAGTTTTATTTCCATCAAATTTGCATCAAAATTTAATTTGGTTTCGTGTGTGTAGCTTAGATAAAAAAAAAGAGTATTTCAACAAAATTAGTAACACTGGTGACTATGTAACAAATAATTAATTTTTTACAGGTTTGCATTAGTTATAATTAGTCAAAACTTAATAAGTATAAAAACAAAAAAAATTGGAGGAAATACAAGTTTGCACTAGAGTGTTGAAAATTGGGGGATTGGTAAAAAAAAAAATTACCAACTTTTCCCTAGGACATTATCAAAAAAAAAAAAAAATTAACAAAATGTGGGATATTTTAAAATTTCTCGAAACTACATCAAATTTAACGGCTAAAGAAAATAATATGATTGCTCGTATGCATGTTATTTGACATCATTTTTTAAACAGAAACAGATGAGAAAGTCACAATTTACCTTTAATGAATAATAAAAACAAAAAAAATCCAATATGATGTGGACTTTATGGTGTGACACTGTAAGACTTTATTGTCAATTTTTCCTATGTTTAACAACGATAATGAAAGCATTTTAAAAACTTTATTTTATATCCTGTTTTTCACAACAAATCGCTTACAACATTCTACTCATTCATGTGCCATCGTTTTTCAACAAGCAGGAATTTTTAACGTTTCCAAAACGAACTTATACGTTTGGAGTCGATTTAAATACGTGCTAAAATTACTAATACGTCCCTGCTATATACCTCATATCGCGTCCCATCCATTCACATCACCTCAGAAGGTTTTTGTTTCATCCCCGATACCCGGAGTAGGTCCGGCGGTCAAGCAGTCCCCACTCAAGTACAACCCTTAGGCAATAACCAATTTAGAGCGGAATTCGTCCCAAGAGTAGTGGGAGAACATCGCGTTAACGTCAGCGTAAACGGAATACCGACAACAGGTAGTCCTTACGCCGCTAAAGTTTACGATGTACAAGCTATCAAGGTGAAAGAATGTTCAACCGGAGTCATAGGAAAACCGGTTACTTTCCTGGGTAAGTAGTCGAAATATGGGTATGAGTGTTTTGTTGCGAATAAGGGTAAAAAATTTGCAGTGGAGACAAGTCAAGCCGGTCCTGGTAATTTAGAGGTTACCGTCAATGGAGGCAGAGTTCCAACATCAGCGCAAGCCCAAGGCCCACACACTTATGCTATATCATTTACACCGACGAGAAGCTACACCGCATTCTGTCGATTTAAGATTTAACGGGCAGGATGTTCCTGGGAGCCCGTTCAAGTGTTTGGTGGCTCCTGCTGCTAGGATAATCTCACCAGAATCGTTGGATAAAGGTTTCTGTCGGAAGACCATGCAGTTTTGTGGTAGAAAGTCGAGCACTCCCATTGTTGAAGTATTAGGACCAGCTAGGCGGTCACTATTAACCCAGGTAATTCCCCTGAAACAAATTATCTCTTTCAAATCCCCAAATTATTAAATCCTTTAATTCAGATTACCCCCCAATTCGGGAATACTGGAAAATATGACATATCTTTCACGCCAATCGATGTGGGAGATCATAGTGTGGAGGTATGTAGCTTTTGACAACAAATTCTTAGCACGCTGGGATTAAATATTCTTTAGGTGCGCTTACCTGGGGGCCACATCGACGGCAGCCCTTTCTTGGTGAAGGCTTACGATGCTAATAGAGTCAGCGTAACAGATATTAACGATGGAATAGTTGGTAAGCCTGTCTCCTTCGGGATCAATGCCTCACAAGCCGGCGCTGGAAATTTAGAAATTATCGTTGCTGTTAACGGCAGGAATGTGCCGAATTTCGTGCAGAGTGAGGGTAATGCGAGATTTAAAGTGAATTTTAAGCCGACAGAAGCTGCCACGCACACTTTAAGTGTTAGGTGAGTGATGGTTGGTGGTGATGGTGTAAGTTTTTATGGTTATCGATCAATTCTTTGACGATGGCGTTCGTTAGTTTTAACGCCTCCGTCTTTCTTTGCTTCTACCTTTGATTGCCATATTTTCTTTTGCCTGCGCTAACCTATTGGTCCTTGAAACATGGCCGGCGCGTAATCTAGAGGTTGTGAGTTCAAGCCTCCGTGGCGTCGTCATTTCTACAGACTGTTTCAAAATGATCTATCTAAAATGATCATCTAGGTGGTCATGAATTTCTCCTATAAATTATGATATTCCGCTTTCTTGAAATGGGGGTATAGATTAAATAGTATGTAGGTTATCTACCTGTCACTGCCAAATTTATCGTTGAGCGATGTGTGATGAAATTAATAACAAATACAATTGAATTATTTATTTATAAGATAACTTTAAAGATGGGATATTAACCAAACCGCTAAGATAAATAACTTACTATTTGTGGACATTTTATTTAGTTATAATTTACAAGTGTTCAAAATGATCACCATTCTGTTGAATGCATAATGCATATACGACGTTTCATGTTGTCAAAAATATTCTGCAATACATTTGGTGTTATTTCATTACATTTATTTGTAATTGTATTCATCAGGTCATTAATTCTTGTCTTATGTACTTCATTTTTTAGCAATTTGAAAATAGAAAATTACTGTCATTTTTAGTTTAGCTGACAGAGCAATAGCATTAACAAATCCAGTTTTTTGATCTGATACTATTAATAAAGCAAAAAATATTTTAGAACAAAATAATTATCCAAATTCTCTTATGAATAAAATATTCAAACAAAGAATTTTTCTTTTTTATAGTAAATCAACAAAAAATATAAATGATGGTCAAACAATTACAAAATTTATAAAAAATCCTTGTTAAACATTTATCCGAAAAAATAAATCAAATTTTCAAACCATACGATTACAAAATTTTCAAAACACCAACAAACTACAAAACCAAATCTATACAAAATTAAAATGAAAAATTGAAAAAATAAAACATCACATGGTTTATAAAATAGACTGTCAAAATTGTAATAGTGTATATATTGGTGAAATATTGGTGCAATATTTGGAAAATGGAATATATAAATATAACAAAAATCTTACAGCCATAAAAAACATGAAATAATTCAAATTTATAAACATAAGAATTAACATAAGTTAATGATAAAACATACATACAATATTTCACAAAACTATATAACTTAATTTTATAACTAGATCTATTTAATTACAAATTCAATATTTTCATATTCAACTAATAATACATAATCAAAACATACTATACTGAAACGCAATCTTTAAATAAAACGTAGATATATATTTAAAATTCATAGTAAACAAAACAATTATGATATTGTCGTTTATTAAAAAAAAAATTATTTATAGCTTACACCATTTACAATTTATATTTTTATATATCTACTTGAAAAAGCTTTTGAAATTAAAGCGATACGTCGTTGATGTAGATTTCCGTATTTTTTCTGACCTAAAAACCAATAAATAAATAGAAGAAATTAGTGTCAACAAATTCCTACTTCTTCGTTCTACAATTTCTATGCCACAGAGTGTAGTTCAATTAGTAGAAAATGAGGCCCAGTCATTAAGCTTAATATTTCAAAATCTAGATATTTTGTGCCGTTTCCTGGTTCCAAACTGTTCGAAGGGATAATTCTTCTTACGTATTCGCTTTCTCAAAGAAAATTTTCTTCACTTACGCTATATTTTCAATATATTCTTTTCGATTCTTTAAATTCATTATAGATTTAACGGGCAAGCAGTTCCTGGTTCTCCATTCAGTTGCAAAGTCGCACAAGGCAACTATCCAACCCAGAATACCAGTATCCGGGACGGGAATCGAATTGGCAGCCGTGGCTCACCCAGCGAATATCAAAATCGAAGGCACTGCGGGTAAAGTTGTACCTAATATATCCCACCTTTCCACTATAACTCTTTCGCACTATTTTTTTCCCAAAAGGACTTGAACCCCAAGTCATAGCAACAGCACCCACTGGAAAGATCCTTCCGACCAAATTGACCCTAAACGGAGATGTTTACGTCGCAACCTTCACACCGGAAACGGTCGGCAGACATTCGGTCGCCATATTGATAAATGATCAACATGTTATAGGTTCACCATTCAATTGTAATGTTTACGATGTGAATAAAGTTATAGTGACTGGATTGCCTGGGTTGAAAAACGATTTGACGCGATCTATAGCCGAGCTAAATCTTAGGGAGTTAACGCCGGCCGAGGTTGGTAAACCTGTCACATTTAGCGTGGATGCCGCACAAGCTGGCGAAGGCACTTTGGAGTTGGTGGTTTCTACGTCGCATACGACGATAAAGGCTGAAGTTGTGGCATGCGCTAGGGGACTGTATGATGTGACTTTTGTCCCTCAGACGAGTGAGGATCATTTCGTTAATATTACTTTTAATGACATGTCAGTTATGGGCAGTCCTTTCCATTGTTCTGTTGTGGAAGCAACGACAATACGTACAGATTGGTTCTCTAGTATACATAGATCTTCCGACTGATCAGCATCGTTTAGAGATCTTGGATAACAACAGTCACCCGATCAAATACAACATTGCCAACGGTAAAGGAGAATTTACTGTCACACAAACCGGAACGTATAAAGTGCAAATATTCCGCAGCCACGAGTTGGTAACCACGCGTACTATACATACATTCGACACCAATAAAATCGAGATCGTCAACGCGCCTGAATTCACTTGCAATCGCCCTGCTATAATCGGAGTAAACATCAACAAAGTTGGCCCGGGAAAACTGTCGGCCATCGTGAAAGTTGCCAACAAAGACGTGCCCCACACCGTGAGACAGAGCCCCTCGAATCCCAACATATGGGAGGTGGTGTTCCATCCGTTGTGCGCAGCGCCACATCGCGTCACTTTGCTCTACAACGGTGTACCGAAAACTGCGTTTTGGAAGTGCCGGTAAAAGCTTAGGTACCGAACCTTGGGCCGGCGGTTTGGGATTGTACCAGGCGCGGGTGGGGAAGGTCACTTCTTTCCACATCGATACCCTGGGGAGGTCAGCTAGGGAATTCGATGTCGTGGTCAGTGGCCCCAAAGGATCCGCCTTGCCCGTCAGGTGTTATCAAACCAAGACCGGGAAACTACAAGCGGAGTTCACGACGTGGATACGGGGCCGCATCAGATTGAGGTGTTGCATCAAGCTAAACCGGTCACTGGGAGTCCTTTCGTGTGCCAATCGTTCGATCCTGATTGCGCTAGAGTTGTGGATATTCCTAGCGTGCAAGGAAATGTCGGAGAGAAGATCTTGTTCAATGGTGAGTATTCTTTAAATAATTTTAATACTCCAATGATATTTTTTTGCCTTGTAAACATAGCAAATTTAGATTTACAGCCTCTTCATTTATTAAGATTACAGTAGATGGCGCTGCAATCGATGTCCACATAATATTGCTAAAATTTAACTTGTTTTTAAAAAAAATAACGAAGAACTTGAAATGTCAGTTCTAAAATTGGTTTATTCACCTAACTAGAGTTGGGATATTTTTCTCGCAGGGCAGGATCGAAGCTCGAAACAAGGGAAATGTACGAACGCGTGTTTTATGTCTTACACATAACCACAGCCTGTTGTCTTTGAACATGTTTCCAGAGTGTCATGAAACGTTTTGCTTATCGAACAGATGAAAGCCGAAACCACAATCAAATCATCATGATTTATTTCATAATAATAATAATAGCGAAAAAACAGGATCGTAACATATTTTGTGGCATGTCAAGGTTAATTTTAGCTTGAGCGGCACATCACTTAGGCATTGTTGGATTTAACTCTTGCAGTGTTAATATCTTCTGATTGAACCAATAATGATGTGTCATCCGCATACAAGCATACGGCGTTAGCGATGTTGGTGGTAAGGTCATTAATAAAAATTATAAACAGCAGTGGTCCCAAGACGGATCCATGCGGTACGCCGTATAATATATTTTTCTAAATTCGGATTTTGCGTTGTTAAATTCTGTGCGTCGTATTCTATCTTTCAAATAAAATTGCAGCAGCTTTAGCCTCTAATGCCATGGTAATTTATGTAGGTAGTAGTATTTCATGGCTAACGGAATCAAATGCCCCTTCGAACAGTCAACAAGATCCTTTGGGCCCCAATTACCTTCATCGACAGTCCTTGTAGATGTATTTCAGAATTTGCATGCGTTTCATTTGATGTTTACACTTTTTTTGTGCCCATGCTGTGTTCTGTTACTAAGTATTCATGTTTCTCTCCCCGATGTTGATTATTCTCTCCAGATGGGATGATTTATTTTCTTTACTGGATACCAT
>RXPK01000941.1:0-44341 GCA_004143645.1 Protaetia brevitarsis | reverse complement strand
TAATGAATCCATACACTTACTATAATATGTATTATATACAGGCGTCGCTAAAAAGTGATGGATACAGTTAAATATTATGAAAAACTATTCAACAAAACTTGTTAATTGGTACATGGTAAAGTATTTAATTTATCGTCTAGATGTTCTTCACAATTTCTATCTTCATTTGTTCTTGGAATACAAAGGTCCTGTTTTTTTTTTTAAATGGCACGAATGGTTAATTTAATATTTTGAAAAGAGATTTTTTCTTGGTTCTGTGTGTAACAATCCACATTTTATCTTAATCGAAACTTTAAAAAAAAAATTCGAACTAGGTTAATTTTGGGAAAAATGAAAAATTGTGTTAGCCTTGAAATGTCGCTTATTCTATTGTTACTTCTTTGCTGCTGTTGATTTGATCAGAAATAATCAATAATTTAGTTAATTAATAATTGTAAAAAACACATTTAACGAGACAGAACGATTTTAATAAAAAGAAGCTTCAAACAAGAAATAATATTTTTTATGTTATGTTGAATGATGTCGAAATGATTTCCATTTACCTCCTGCAATGAGGACACGTTGAGCAAAATTTTGCAAAGAATCAATCAAATTTTGGAGAAAACTGCAATTTCGTTTTCTTTCTCTGTTAGGTGTTCTATTGATGTTGTGGCATACACTCGATTTTACATGACCCCAAGGAAAAAATCAATGGGTCAGATCGGAGACCTAGTTGCCATTCAATAGCCCTTTCGCCCTATCCATCTACCAGAAATGTTTCATCCAATATTCTTCGCATTGAGACCAAATGCGGCGGGTGCTCGTCTTGTTGAACATCTGTTGGTATACATTTCGATGCCGTGGTGAAATATTTCCCTAAGTCGTGGAACAATATGTTGTTGTAAAATTGCAAAATATCTTCAGACGTTAAATTGCCGTTAATGAAAAAGGACCTACGATATTCTGACCAATAATGCCACACCAAACATTAATTTTCTGTCGATGCTGCGATGAACCTGCTCCATCCCAATGCGGATTTCTGTCAGACCAATATCGACAGTTATGGCGGTTAACATATCCATTTAGACAAAAAGTTTGACTCATCAGAGAAGAGGACTCGATTAAGAAAGTATCCATCCTGATGTATTCTGTGCATCATAGTTTCGCCAAAATTCGTTCTGCGGTCAAAATCGTAGTCACTTAATTCTTGTAGCAAGTGAATTTTATAAGATGATATTTCTCGCGTTTCATTATTTTTTATGGATTCCTCTACTCATGTTGTGGTTCAACGCCAACTGTTATACTGAATTTTTTTGGGATTTTTCTACCACATCAACATACCATTCAAAGAATTTTCTTCGTTGGTAATAATTCGAGGTCGCCCAGGTCTTGCACGGTCTTTAACGCTACCAGTTTCTTGAAATCTTTGTAAGGTTTTTGAAACCGTCGTCCTGAAAATCGGTTCCCGGTTTGGATGAATTTTATTAAAAAGAGTCACTACTTGAGCACAACTTCGTTTTCTGTCGCCATAACCAACCATCATGAGAATTTCTATACGCTCAGTTTCGCTTAAATGTACCATTGTTAAACAAATTATTGCATACAAGTTTAATTTTTGGCGAATATGCAAGTGACACATCGTCAATAACAGCATTTTCAAACTTAGTTTTATTTTTCCAGAATTAAATTTTTAATTTAATTTTTTTTTGCCTTTTAATAAAAATAAAGGTGGGCATGTGTTACATTACTGAATTCAGAAAAAAATGCTCTTTTTAAAAATATCAAATTTGACCACTCGTGCCATTTACAAAAAAAAAAACAAGTTAGCCTTGTATTTTCAAAATAAATGATGGTAGAAAATTGAAAGAAATCTCAGATGATAGAATTTAAACACTTCTAACTGTATGCCAAATTTCAAGGCGCTCTGCTAAACCGTTTTGAAAATATTTAACTGTATCCATACTTTTTAACGACCCTGTATTTGTAATTACACATTTTTTTGTTCATTCTACACACACACGCAATGCGTGTGACTACACAACATGTCCGCAGGTATTTTTTGAGTAATATCCTTCAAATGGGGATCCACAAAGGACTCTGTGAAATCTCTTTGTACGGTGGATACGGGCCCAGGGCTACCAATCACGGTGGAGGGGAACGGTTGCCTTTACATCGCTGCGACATATACGGATCCAAAAAATGCGGAAAATACTTGCGGTAATTATACATTTCTTTTACCCAGACGCTCATTTTTTTTTATTATGAAATTGTATTCGGTTCTTAAAAAAGCAGGAGAAACGTTTAATATTATTTTCAGTGCAATGATGCAAGAAGGCGCCAGCATAAATTGGTCAGAAGCACTGAAGATCCTCACTGGAAAGGGAGAAATATCGACGAAGCCCTTGTTAGAATATTATAGACCCATATCAGAATGGTTGGAAAATTATATTGAATTGTATAAAATACCTGTTGGTTGGTAAATAATAAGATCTTACAAGCGTAAATTGTGTTTTTATTTCTAATATAGGCATTAGTGAGTAGCTAGTACCTGCATATAATAAATGTTAATAGATATTTGGGCGGATTTGGGTGTCTTCAACTTGTAACTTGTTACGGAGTTCCGGCTTTTGCGAAGTCGATACACAGTAAGAAAAAAAATTATAAACTTTTACAACATGATTTGTGAAAAAAGTCCACAAGAAATTGTTGTAAAATTTGGTTGGTGGAAACAAGGTTTCAGTTTTGTAAATGAGTTACGAAATTGCAAGTTAAAACTTACAAATATGTTTGCAAACTTAACAAAATTATGTGTAACTTATTTTACAATAGTATTTGTAATTATTATTTACAAATTTGTACAAATCAATACAGCTGAACCGTATTTTTTAGATTTTTAGAAGCAATTTCAGAATAAGCAAGCCAAACAAATGCGTTTTTCATAGTTAACTTTTTTTGGTGCGAAACCATAACTACACTTCTTTCTAAGGAACTTTTTTTGAGGTTATCGGACAAAACCTACCTATCTTCTATCTCATGTAAGTAGGTATGTAGAAAATATAAGCCTCATTATACAAAACAAATAACAGTTCCACGTTCTCATTACTATACAAAACAAACAACAAAAATAATGAATGCATCGAACACTTACGGATATTTAGGAATTGGTCGTAATTATATCTTTCCAGTAAAATCCACTTTTAAGTATTGAACTAGGATGCCTGTCATTGTAATAACAGAAAATCCAAATCTATATAGTATGTATCTATAACAATTAGGTAATATACTCAGAACACTTAAACAAACTAACAGTCACTCCGTATGCATTTAGCGACGCAGTTATTCAGTGGACACCAGAGTAGATGCGACGCACTGCACCACGCACCACGTTGTGGAACACGTGATCATGCCAACGCATGCGCAGAATGTATTCTGGTGGCAATGTTTAGCGAAAAATTAAATTTCTACCTACAAATTTTTATGTAATCCTTTGAAATTTACAAGAAATTGCGTTTGCAAGTTGATTTGTTGTACAGAGAAGTGCGGCTATGTAAAATTTACAGAATCTGTTGTTTCTGTACTTTTTACAAATTACAAATTTCGATTTACAAGTTAAGTTTTATTACTATGTAGTGGGTTTAAAAGCGGTATAATAATAAACTTTATTTATCCAACAGTCACTGGACTAATGATGCGAGTAATTACAAGACAATAATCTGAATAAACAACTGATATAACAACACATAAAGAAATTCATATAGCTAAGTATTTATACAGTGCAGTTTTCTTTAAACCTGGCATAACTTTCTTATTTGAAGAGATAGGCTGGTACTTCCAAAAGCAATATTGTGGAGAATTACTTAACTAAGGAAAATTAATAAATAATTCCATTGCAATGTCGCCAAATATCCCGGTAGCTACTAAAAAGGTGTTTTTATAAATGGCAACACTGTATTTTTTTAACATAATTTGAGAGATCTCAAAATTCTCAATAAAAAATGTTATACATTTGTTTCTTGTTGCACTAGCAGTTTTAGAGCAATTAGTAAAAATAGGCTAAAATAGTTTTTTTTTTTAAATCTTACATAGGCCAACTTTCTTATTTGAAGAGGTAGGCTTCTTTGCAATGCTGCCAGATATCCCAGTAGTTAGTAGAAAGGTGTTTTTGTAAATGGCAACACTGTATTCTTTAAGCATAATTCTTAATAAAAAATGTTATACATTTTGTGGAGTAGCAGTTTTAGAATAATCAGCAAAAGCAACTAAAATAATCGGCATAAAATAAAATAGGCTAAGATGGAAATAAAATAGGCTAAGATAGAAATAGCAGGCCTTGCAAATTAAAAAAAAAGTGTTGTTTGAAATGAACTGTCATTATTGTTCTGTCATTGTGTAATTTAGAAGCCGTTGTGCGTAATTGACTGTGTATAAAAATAACGTTTCGATTCAGTTACTATAAGATGAATCCAAAAAACAAAGTTGAAATAATTTCTCTTCATGTTGGTGGCTTAAGTATGCGTGATGCGTGCGCCGAATTCCACGCAAGACATACGAATGAACCTCTTCCAACGCCGGAGTTTTTAAAATATAACTTAGAAAAACTCAAAACAACTGGTAGTGTGCACTCTAGAATCTAGTAGTTAGTAGAAAGGTGTTTTTGTAAATGGCAACACTGTATTCTTTAAACATAATTCTTAATAAAAAATGTTATACATTTTGTGGAGTAGCAGTTTTAGAATAATCAGCAAAAGCAACTAAAATAATCGGCATAAAATAAAATAGGCTAAGATGGAAATAAAATAGGCTAAGATAGAAATAGCAGGCCTTGCAAATTAAAAAAAAAGTGTTGTTTGAAATGAACTGTCATTATTGTTCTGTCATTGTGTAATTTACAAGCCGTTGTGCGTAATTGACTGTGTATAAAAATAACGTTTCGATTCAGTTACTATAAGATGAATCCAAAAAACAAAGTTGAAATAATTTCTCTTCATGTTGGTGGCTTAAGTATGCGTGATGCGTGCGCCGAATTCCACGCAAGACATACGAATGAACCTCTTCCAACGCCGGAGTTTTTAAAATATAACTTAGAAAAACTCAAAACAACTGGTAGTGTGCACTCTAGAATCTAGTAGTTAGTAGAAAGGTGTTTTTGTAAATGGCAACACTGTATTCTTTAAACATAATTCTTAATAAAAAATGTTATACATTTTGTGGAGTAGCAGTTTTAGAATAATCAGCAAAAGCAACTAAAATAATCGGCATAAAATAAAATAGGCTAAGATGGAAATAAAATAGGCTAAGATAGAAATAGCAGGCCTTGCAAATTAAAAAAAAAGTGTTGTTTGAAATGAACTGTCATTATTGTTCTGTCATTGTGTAATTTAGAAGCCGTTGTGCGTAATTGACTGTGTATAAAAATAACGTTTCGATTCAGTTACTATAAGATGAATCCAAAAAACAAAGTTGAAATAATTTCTCTTCATGTTGGTGGCTTAAGTATGCGTGATGCGTGCGCCGAATTCCACGCAAGACATACGAATGAACCTCTTCCAACGCCGGAGTTTTTAAAATATAACTTAGAAAAACTCAAAACAACTGGTAGTGTGCACTCTAGAATCTAGTAGTTAGTAGAAAGGTGTTTTTGTAAATGGCACCACTGTATTCTTTAAACATAATTCTTAATAAAAAATGTTATACATTTTGGTAGTAGCAGTTTTAGATAATCAACAAAAGCAAACTAAATAATCGGCATAAAATAAAATAGGCTAAGATGGAAATAAAATAGGCTAAGATAGAAATAGCAGGCCTTGCAAATTAAAAAAAAAGTGTTGTTTGAAATGAACTGTCATTATTGTTCTGTCATTGTGTAATTTACAAGCCGTTGCACAGTGGTTTAGGATCTGATATACGCGATCGAAACCGACAAGTTCATCTTTTCCCAATCGTTGCAAAATTGTGATTATGCTACTCTTCTTACATTAGTTCAAGTTCTAGGCTGGAATTACAACTGATGCATTACAGAAATTTAAAATACACGCTTTCAAAGATCGTAAAGTTCACATCTTTTAAATAATGCGATTCTAATGTTTATAAATTCTTCACATTGTCCAAAGAAATTCTTTGGAAATATAACTGCTTTATGAGTTTATAATGAAATTCTTATCATAATACTATCATTAAGTGCGATTAAGGTATTAGAAATTTATCTTTTGTTTGCTCAAGCCCTATATGCAATTATATGCATATTCTTATGAAGTAGGTAATAATCGAAGTATCAATAAAGAGGCAACTTAGGACGGAATGTGGTCAAAATAATATTGTTCCTTAATGAGTTATAAATATAAGGAAAGTTTATTTACATGCCCCTACGTGCCCTGAAGGTGGCAGGTAGGGGTATGTAAATAAGGTAGAGCTAAAGCTATAAAAGGCTGCAAGGGATGGGTATATAAAATCATTCCACAGAGCTTTGTTTTGTTAACTGTTATGTGTTTTATAAGACTTTATATCGGTGTTTCCACTTGCAAACTTTGTTATTTTCTTGTGTTTTTGTTTTCTTTTTCGAATTGCCGTATTGTGGCCATGCGAATCGGCCAATCACACGTATGGTCCTGCATGAAAAATATGGAATTTCATGAAGAATCCACGGAACTGCGGAAAAATCGGTTTCTTGATTTCCTGAAAGAGCATTTTCAAACAAATGGTGACGAAATTGCAACAAAACTCTTGTGAATTTTACCAGAGAATCGTTTTTCTCTCCCTTATTATCGAAATTGGAAAGTGCGCACAGAATGAACAATCGTTCTTAGCAAAATTTGGCGCTGGTTGCAAGAAGAAATAAAGTTTCCTGAAGTAGTTCTTTCGTTGTATTCCCGGTCCTTCTTTCTACTAGCGGGCCGACCATCGAAAGACTTTAAGGATGCTTCAGTGGTAATTAAACGTCGAAAAACCGAACAGTTAAGAAAAGAGAAATCGACTGCTGAATTAGCTTTTGCGACATCAATGAAGCTAAGAGAAAGTGGTGATCCAGCTGGGCACAGCTTCTCGAGGAAATGACCACAACAACCCCTTCACGGTCGAAGCGAATTTTAACTCGTTGGAGATTCTCCACATTATGAACAGTCAAGTTATTCATTAGAAGAAGCCGTGGTACTTCTAATTTCTGCAAATTGACTAAACACAGTACAACACATTAAGAATTGAGCTAACCAGCACGACATGCTTGTATCCGCGTATTATAAAGTCTTAGAAAGGAAGAAGCTTTTTACCCATCGCAAATTTCAATCTCCGAAAAAAGTGTGAAGTACCCCTGCAAAATTTATTAAATAACACTTGTGAAAGTATTTTTAAATGTATTTCACTTGAAGCACGAGAAAGTTCATTAGTTTTATTGTGTAAGTGGGTTTTGACGGCAGTTCGGATACACCGCGTATAAACATCAAGTCCAAGATGCACCACGTGCGGATGGATAGTATTTTATAACATCTTTGGTTCCGCTCCAATTGATCGATGAAAAATCCACAGACATTTATATGGAAAAACCCGCGACCTGCCTAAGAGATATTGTCGCCCAATAAGACTTCAATGGGTGCATGAAACTGCGAATATTTCAGCACAGGAAGAAGCGCCGTGAAAAGTGAAATTGAAATTTGATCCCATATGTCTCTCCATAGGAAAAATCAATTTCAAAATGTGTTTAACAATGGTGGACGGAAAGTCTGCAATGCGCTGACAACACTTCAAGCATGACTTGCTATCTTTGTGGAGTAAAAATTTCACAAATGAACAATATAGTATCTCTTCGGCAACTGCAGTTATCCAACTCTTTTAGAATTGGATTGTCTGTTTTACATTCGTATATTCGTTGTTTTGATGTTTACTACATATTTCATATAGCTTGAGCTGCAAATGTGGAAAGTTAGCAAAGCACACAAGGAGGCTTTCGAGACACGGAAAAGAAAGATTCAATCAGAATTTCGAGAAAAAAATGGGTCTTCTTGTAGACATTCCGAAAACTGGATCTGGGAATAACAAATGATGGTAATACTGCAAGACGTTTCTTTTCAAATCCATCTCTATCAGCGGAAATTACGGATTGACGAAGATTGATTAACGTTTTGTTAATTTGCGTACAATCAACAGTAATTATGAAATCAAATATCGATAACTTTGAGTTGTATTGTTTAAAACTGCCGAGATATACGTTTCATATACAACTGGTACTACATGCCTCCCTCCGTTTACAAACTATTGATCCATGGTCCAATTATTGTAAAAAGAAGCATTCTCCTATTGGTGAACTATCTGAAGAGCTCAAGAATCGAAAAAATAAAGACATGAGGCGTATCTGTCAACACCACACCAGAAAAATTAGTGCGGAAAAGTAACGAAGATCTGTTCCACAGACTCATCCTTAGTTCTGATCCATTGTTAAGTTCATTTAGTGTAACGCAAAGACCACATAGGAAGTTAGACGACGAAATGTTGCAATTAGTAGTACTTAACAGAGATGAACAAGACCTTTGTCCCTCGAAGAACAAATAGACTTGAGGAAGAAGAATTTCAGAGGAAGAATCATTCTAAAGGTTTATCAATATGTATATTTATATTATTATTACTATTACTATATATTACTATTGCGACTATTACCAAGCATATTATTAAATTTTAAAAATAAATAAATTTTATTGAAACAAAGTTTTTTATACCTCTTGTATAGTTGCACCTTTCCCTAAACGGTACACACACTTTCACCCTCACTTAAGTTGAAGATGACATGGTGTACCAAAACTTTTCGTCAGTTGATTCTACATGCCTTGAAGCCCCTATGGTTAAATTTTCACCTCGTTTGGTCAACTATTTAAGGAGCTAGAGGTTTCGATCATGTATATCGGATCCTAAACCACTGTGCGTTGTGCGTAATTGACTGTGTATAAAAATAACGTTTCGATTCAGTTACTATAAGATGAATCCAAAAAAACAAAGTTGAAATAATTTTTCTTCATGTTGGTGGCTTAAGTATGCGTGATGCGTGCGCCGAATTCCACGCAAGACATACGAATGAACCTCTTCCAACGCCGGAGTTTTTAAAATATAACTTAGAAAAACTCAAAACAACTGGTAGTGTGCACTCTAGGATCCCCAAAAGCTGCAAAAATGTTGCTATTGAAGGAAATATTCTCAAAGAAGCTGTCACTTTTGTAGCAGCTTCTGTTGATATTACTACGAACTGTTAACGGTTGTTAGCTGCTACAAAATAGCAGTTTGCTTCGTATCAACCCATCACTACAATACACTATATATTATAATATTGTCACTCACAAATTAGAATTGCTTGACTAAAGCGGGGGAGGAAAGCATCAGGTAGTGGTCACAGAGCTTCTAGTTTAGCCCGTCGTATACAGGGTTATTATTGTATAGCACTTTTCAAAATAAAGGGGTGAAAGATATACATGAGTAATGCCTATATACAAAAAATTACAGTTCTATGTGCATGTTGTAATTTTCCAAATTTTAGGGCCCAAAATGTAGTTAAAGACGGCCCACATCTGTGTTTACCGTATGTATGCACATAAATCTGATAAGAAATGAATTTCAACCATCTGTAAGTAAACATCGAAAAAATTAAATGCTAGGCATAGTGAATTCATTCAAAGCAGATGTTATTCCCAGATAACAATTTAAGGTTAATACAAGCCTTTTTAAACGTTGTTCCGACAAGGGAAAAAGGTTGTCAGCAAGCTTGTTATGCAAGGGTGTAAGCTTACTGCAAGGTTATGACAAGCTTGCTAGTTGACACAGGACAAGTTTTTCCAAGTAAGGTTACAGGTTAAGCTTGTCTGTAAAAGCATGTGATAAGGTTACCATGCAAGGTTCCCATAAGCTTGTCTGTAAAACGATATGACAAGGTTGGAATGACAATGTTGAGCCAAGCTTTAGAGAAAGCCTGTACAAACCTTGATAAAAGTTTGTAAAATCAAAACAAAATAGGAATTGGATATTAATTCTTCTTTTCTTGGTTTCTAGGTCATAAAAATATAGAAATGTACATAAGGACGTTTCGTTTTAATTTCAAGAGCTTTTTCAAGATATATGTAAAAATATAAATTATAAATGTATACATTTTTATTTAATAAACAAACATTGTTTACTATGAATTTTGAATTATGATTTTATCATTTATTAAACAATTTACTTATAAGTACACCATTTACAATTTATATTTTTATATGTATACTTGAAAAAGCTTTTGAAATCAAAGTGAAACGTCCTTATCAATGTACATTTCCATATTTTTGACCTAAAAACCAAGAAAATAAAGAAATTAATACCCAATTCCTATTTTGTTTTGATTGTTGTAAGCTTTTATCAAGGTTTGTATAAGCTTTCTCTAAAGCTTGGCTATAGTCAAGGAAAGGAGTTGGGTATATGACCTCTTCTTCATGTGACTTTGAAAATTACTAAAATATTTTAAGGAAAGATATAACCAGCAAGCTGAAACCAAAATAAATTTCGTACAAATAAACTTTATGTAACTTCCAAGTGTTTCCAAAAATGTTTTTTACAAAATTATTGCTAAACAAAACTCAGAGAGAATTTTAGTAAATTAGATATAATTTGCGTTCTTTTTATTATTTTCGGATGCCGTCCATCGTCTCCTAAAATATTTTATTGTTTTCAAAATCACATCTGTTTGCATCAAGTAAAATTCATTCAAATAAAATTAGAATTTCAGTATTTAATAATAAAAAAAAAACTTCTACATATTTATATATACATATTTAGATTGCGTTTTTATTTATATAGAAACAACACTATAATCTATTTTCCGTTGCCATCGTGTTGCCGCGATTCTCTGTAATAAAAAAACGACAACTATTAAAAAATTAAACAATACCAGAGATGGGAAGACGAGGGAAACGGCTATCAGTTTTCCAAGAGTCGACAAGTCGTCGTGGATATTATGAAAATAACTGTTTCCCCGTTACTACAAAATACAAACTATCTTATTTTTACTATACTTAGTGGTTATTAAATAAAATACTCACCAAAAATAATTTTAAGCATTTCAGTCTTCTGGAAAGGGTTTTTTTAATCTTTTCCCTGTTAGAGAATGATTTGCCGCAATATTGTCCTCTAGTGGCTTTTTTAGGATGTTTATGTCAAACTCTTAACGTTCCTTCCATGGGTTGATATCAAATATCGAATCTGTAAATTTTTGTTGGAATTAATTCAATAAATGAACATGGTTCGGACTTAAAAAAACAGGTAATAATTTAATAATATCAATTACTCACCAACTTTTTTTTCTCCAAGAAGAGTTTTCAATTATTTGATGGTTTACTAATGTCATAGAAGCTTCTATATTCGCTGAAAAAGAATTTCATAAGATTGAAATTGATTCTCCTCTTAATCCTTATTAGTTACCATATAATGCCTGTTGTATTGTGGCAGTCTGTTGGGCCAACCTTAAACCGTATCCATTTTAGTTTTTAAACACTCTGCTATGAAAGAAAAATCTTCTAAGACCTTCACATTACGCCTGGGTTTAATTTAATTGGTGATGCTCATTACTGTAATCGGTCCTAAAAAAATATTTGATAACATTAGAATGATTCTTGAAATAAGAAATACAAAATATATATATAAATTCTTATTAATATAACACTAAATTTATATGTGTATTTTGAATTTATTTAAAAATTCTATTACACTGTCATTAAAACTGAAAAAAAACCTCAAACATTTAATTATTCATAATTTCTGAATTATATAAAATCAAATTATACTACAAGCTATCTATTAGCAAATATAAACTATAACTTTTTAGACTAAGTGCATTGGCTTATGCGCTTATGGTGTAGAAAATTAGGTTAGAATTATATGCAATAGTTGGGGCAATTGGGGCAGACACAGTTCAATTCATCGGTTAGAATTATAAATATTGATATTCTTGAAGCAACAACGCATATCTAGTAAAAGACATAAAATTAGGTAATACTTACTTTTGCATGAATGATGTTTTAAACTATTATACACTGAAACAGCTCAAACGCGTACAACACAACTGGACACAACAAATAATGGCGGTCGATGACAGAATAGCGAAATGGCGGTTAAACCAAAAAAAAAATCAATACTCGATAAACGATTGACGCCGAATCACTCCGGAAATACACGAAGTCACCGTACCTTGACATAATAACTTTGTCGCAACCTTGCATTAACCCCAGCATTAACCTTTTACTGTTAAGTTTGTCTGGACAAGGTAAAGTTAAGCAAGTGGCAAGCTTATCGTAAGCTTACGTGTTATCTGGGTTTACACAAGATTTAAAATGAGATAAGACGGAAGCACCAGAATGCAAACAAAGCAGTCAGGTGTTTGTTTTTATGATGTGCTTTTGCCATGAACTCGTGTATCACGTAAAGTAGTAGTACATTTTAAAGGTTAAATTTGTTTTAAAATAAACTTATTATGTTTGCAATAAAACTAATGTATGATTGTTAACTTTATGTAGCGTATTTCAAATCTATACGCTGCCATTGCAAACGCATGCATCCACTGCGAATAGCAAGTGCACACCAAATGTAATCCCAACGTTCAAAGTGTAGCGACGACCGATGGTTCACCGGTATGCTAAATGAGTCAGGGCCGGACTCGAATAAAGAAAAATCATTTTCTCGGTACTCCGTGTACTTAGAACCGTAATTTTTTGTATATAGACATTGCTCATGTATATCTTTAACCCCTTTATTTTGAAAAGTGCTATACAATAATAACCCTGTATATCCGAGTACTTATTTCAGCGAGTGCGCCTTCATATACCTAATTCCTATTTTGTTATGATTATCGCAAGCCTTTATCAAGGTTTGTACGAGCTTTCTCTAAAGCTTGGCTCAACATTTTCATTCTAGCCTTGTCATAAGCGTTTACAGACAAGCTTATGAAAACCTTGTCCTGTGTCAACTAGAAACTTTGAAAAAACCTTGCAACAAGCTTACACCCTTGTCAATGACAAGCTTACAGGCAAGCTTTTTCGCTTTTCGGGACCACCCTAAACAAAGCTTGTGTAAACCTTAAATTGTTATCTGGGAATATTTTTATTCAAATCTTGAAATAAAACTGCATAATATGATATTAACATAATTTATTTTCGTCTCTATAACTCTTAGAATATATTGTATTTAGATCAGATAATAGCACGTTTCATATGTTTATTATTCGACCCACGGTAAAGGATTCTTACTGATTTTACCACCATCCAAATCCTTCGGAATATTCACATGAAAAACAAACTTATTTCTCTGTCTAACAACTTTCTCCTTTTTCTGCTTGCTGTTGACTTTCTTCTTCCCTTTATGAGGAAACAGATTCCAATGGTTATTGATGCCAAAATTCCGATTCTTGGTCATATCCATTAGGACCTTGGAGAACCTGTGCTTCTTCCTGCGTTGCAACTCTTTCATGATGTTTAAGTTGAAATTGTGCGCCGGATTTAACCCCACGTTTATGATATCTTCAACCGTGTTGGTATCTATACAAGGTCTCAAAGCCGATATAGCTCTGGAAACTCCTACCTTGGAATGAACGGGAGATGGAGTAAGTTAAAGGCGAAATGGATTGTACCAATCTTACTTGTCCGTGTTTTATGTGATGTTCCGTCAAATCTGCTCCCAGTAATTCCACGTGGACTGGCATACGAATGTAGACGAGTTTGTTGATTAACCATAGTAAGATCATGCAGGAGAATATACCCCAAGTGGCTAAGCATAGACATGATAGAGTTTGTACGCCCAGTAAATACCATCCTCCACCTTTATCGAATTGAAACGAATCAAATTTTAGTCTTGCAGATATTTCTAATTACCATTAGCTAGTCCTTTACGACCTTGAGTTGTATCCAGCGGTTCTGGATTATCAGCAAAGATACCAACGGCTAAAACCCCTTGAGATATCCCAAAATATTTGAATTACATAAATACTTAAGAGTATCTCCTAAAGAATTACCCCAAATTCCTCCAATGCCATGAACGGCGCTAGCTCCTACTGGATCATCTATCCCAAGCTGAAAATTGGAAAATTTAGCTTGGGATAGATGATTAGCTAGATTCAAGCAAAACTACAAAGATATTGATATATGCTTGATGGAAGATTGCCATTAGAATGGTATTTACAGATTTTAGAAAATTATTATTAATAATAAAACATTTCTGAAGTTGCTTACTATGTCAATAATAGGCATTGCACCGCAGACCAACAAAGCACCCAATAGTTCCAATCACCAAAGCTTGCCATGCTTGCAAAAGACATAAGAAATATTCACTTTTAATTAATACCTATTACTGCAATTTTTTTCCCGAAAAGTTCTACCTTTATAAAGAAAACAACCAGCTGTTATGGACACCAAAGATCCGAGAATACCGTTTATGATGTCCATTACTTCAATTTGTTTGCGGTTTTTGATTAGGGAATAGGCTATGCTAGTTGATCCACCGCCAAATGATGATATCATGGTCATGACTGCTCCTCTGGCTGCATATTGCCACTTCTCACCGCTCAACTGGAAAAATTTCGATCTTAAAATTTATGTTATATAGGGCGTCGCACAACGAATGTTAGCGATCTATATATGAAAAAATATTTACCAGAAAAATTTGAAAATTTTAGTATAGACAAATATGGATTTGGCCTAATCGAGCAAAATATGCACAAATCTCTAGCACTTTCGGTTATACAGGGTGTGACATTAATTTTCTTATTTTAAACGCAACACCCTGTATATTTTTATATTTTTGAATTGCCCTTAAAATTCTAGTTAAAATTTATGTAAGGATTCCTATATCTAAATTCATTTGCTTTCGAGATATTTCGATTCTTTGCAGAAAAGTGACATTTGCAGTCCTTTAAAAAATACGCGAGTATCTCATATGCGCTTCCGATTTTTTTCAATCCACTTGCCATACTAATGGACTGAAGGTAAATGCATCAAGATGGCGTATAAAAATTATTATATCATACCGCCAAATCCATATTTGTCTACACTAAAATATTCAAATTTTTCTGGTAAATAGTTTTTCATATATACAGGGTATTCCGCGTAACTGGTTCATTAAAAGTTTATGATGTTCTATTATTTACTTATATTTGAGATTTTGGCACCAGTATCTGTTCGATTGGAACTATTAATGCAAAATACCTTAACCAAAATATCACTTCCGGTTGACCGGAAATGGATGTCAACTTTGTTATTTTACATAGAATGATATAATTTTTTATTCATTTTTGGATTCTTCAACTATAAATACGTCAGTTTTCATTAGCTATTCCTATAGCTACATGTTGCCGTTTTTGAGTTATTTAAGTTTTTCTTTTTCTTTAGTCATAATCATTGCATCATTGAGAAATTAATATCTCGGTTAATACTGCAAGTAGAGACTCCCAATTTGCTATGTTATGAATGTAGATATTACTCTAAGAAACGATAAGCACACTTTACATTCTAACATACAGGCTGTTCAAAACTGAGGAACAAAAGTTACATATTTTCAAATGCCGAAAACTCTTTTTTTTAAAATAGAACACCCTGTATTTTAATTCGGAATTAGGAAGTAAATATCATCCCCTATCGCTTTATATGAGCATTCCCTATACCTATCTTTAACAGATTTTGAGATATGAGCGACTTCTTGTTAAACAGACTAAGTATTCTTTTTTTTAAATAGAACACCCTGTATTTTAATTCGGAATTAAGAAGTAAATATCATCCCCTATCACTTTATATCAGCATTCCAATTCCATTAAAGATAGGTATATCTTTAATAGATTTTGGGATATGAACGACTTTTTGTTTAACAGACTAACAATAAGTAGCCCTATCTTTGCGTGTTTGTAGTTGATTCTGAATGGGATTAATGTCAAATTCATTGACTAACCAAAAGTGTTTATGTATATCATTGTAATTACACTTTCGTACAACGCAATATTAACAGAAATGACTATTCGAACAGACATTCTTGTATGGTTATTCAAAA
This sequence comes from Protaetia brevitarsis, assembly GCA_004143645.1. Classification (NCBI taxonomy): domain Eukaryota; kingdom Metazoa; phylum Arthropoda; class Insecta; order Coleoptera; family Scarabaeidae; genus Protaetia; species Protaetia brevitarsis. Next base: position 28,336 of record RXPK01000941.1, on the reverse strand, counting down.
ATAATACATGAATTTGACGTGAATCCATGTCAGAGCCAGCTAGAAACATTTTTAAAGATAGGGCTACTTAGTCTGCTTAACAAAAAGTCGCTCATATCTCAAAATCTATTAAAGATAGATATAGGGAATGCTCATATAAAGTGATAGGGGATGATATTTACTTCCTAATTCCGAATTAAAATATAGGCTGTTTTATTTAAAAAAATTGAGTTTTCTGCATTTGAAAATATGTCACTTTGTTCCTCAGTTTTGAATACCCTGTATGTTAGAATGTAAAGTGTGCTTACCGTTTCTTAGAGTAATATCTACATTCATAACATAGCAAATTTGGAGTCTCTACTTGCAGTATTAACCGAGATATTAATTTCTGCAATGATTATGACTAAAAAAAAAGAAAAACTTAAATAACTCAAAAACGGCAACATGTAGGTGTAGGAATAGCTAATGAAAACTGACTTATTTATAGTTGTAGAATCCAAAAATGAATAAAAAATATAACATTCTATTTAAAATAACAAAGGTGGCATCCATTTTTGGTCAACCGGAAGTGATATTTTGCTTAAGGTATTTTGTATTAATAGTTCCAATCGAACAGATACTGGTGCCAAAATCTCAAATATAAGTAAATAATAGAACATCATAAACTTTTATAGATCGCTGACATTCGTCGTGCGACACCCTGTATAGGTTCCTGAAAATTTTTACACCGTATGTGCTTCCAGAATTAAATGCTAGCCAGCCCCACCATAAGACAAAGAGGCCCATGACTGCATTGACAGGACAACCCAGCGGTAAAGGTGCTCTGCCATTGTCGTATCTTCCTATTCTGGGTCCTAGCATTATGGCCGCTGCAAAAGCGGCACTGCCACCTTCATAAATGAAAAAGTTAACTAGATGAACATAAAATATTTGTGCCCAATAAAAATCTGAATAAACTTCCTTTGATATGCATACAGAGCCAGCAAAACTATTGCTCTTGTTACTCACAAGAAGAAAAATGCTAAATTATAAATAATAGACAACTTTTAAAGAATTAGAAATAAAAGTATTTGTATTAATTTATGAGCCCACGCCATACTTAACCAATTAAATGTACCGGACCGGATCCAGCAATGTCAACAACTCCCATTTGCCTCAAGAATCCATCCTCAGCCCATACCCAACCAGCAGGAATGCAATATATAATCGTATTCAAAAGGCTAAAGACGCAATATGCTTTGAAGTTGCATCTAAAATCCATCGCATTAAATGATCCACATTTTGCAACACCAAATCTTTACCTTTCAGCCATAGCTCCGCTCACAATAGTCGTGGAGGTAGTTGCAAAAGATAATTGAAAAATAAAGGCAGCATAAACAGCTCCTTTCATAGGATCATCCAATGCTGGATCTATGCAGAAGTCACCAAAGGCCATAAAACTATTCCTCGCGGACCACGGCCGAATTGGAAGGCGTATCCAAAGATCCAATAAGTCAAACCTTTTACAATGGGATAAGTTTCCATTAGGAAGCAGATAGGATTATATAAATACCTCCTAAAACAATATCAACAACGTTTTTCATCATGATATTCACTTCGTTCTTGATGGAAACGCATCCAGATTCCAGCATACCAAACCCTGCAAATTTTAAACGCTATTTGTAATCAGATTTAGGAAAATATACGGCAAAAAAATAAACATACCAGTTTGCATAGTAAATATCATAAAAGAACTGGTGATTATCCAATTGGTATCCTCCAAGGTCATATCGTAATACCACGGTATCATTTCGCTGCTATCGTTGCTTATGTTACACGAAGACATCTTCTGGAACAATGGAAATAGATACGAAGTTACTAGTGTTTCTTACTGCACTTGAGAAAATTTTTGTAAACAAGTAAATATTTAAGTATGAAATCGAAACTTAATGAAAAAGAATGGTGCTCTCTTTTGTTATTCATCAAAGAACGACACGCAATCTTGAGAGTATAGAAGGAATATTAAATGTTGATTCAGGTAATTGCACTTTAATTTCGAGTGGTATATAGATTAAGATTAATTTAATGGTTGAAACGTACGGAAGTATGCATACAAAATATCAGATCTTATTATAAGTGAAGAAGTTGACGATTTTTGTTGCTAATGTAATGAGTTTACACAAGCCTTAGAGGGTTATTGAATTTATAAAACAATCCATATATAAAACGTAATTTTCTCCAGCGATAATATCAAAATAAAAATGCAATGTATAGGTAGATTAGAATGAATTTAATATTACGAATTACATGTACGTTGATTCTTAAAACTACAGACGCTTATCTTAATTGAAAATCTCAAAATTTATAAGTGTATTGGACAAACAAAATTGGTTGTAAATAGATCTAATCTAATTGGATAGAAAATGACAAATTGACAACGATGTTTTTAGAACAAATAAATGATGTCCATAATTTTTCTAACCTCTAAAAGAGTTGGCAACGCTGACTGATTCGATTCTAAGAAAAATACGTTATATGAACATACTTCTGATCTTTTATAGATCTATTATAAAGAGTGTTCGATTTTGTTAATACACATTGCAACATTTGACTTGACGCAAATCACTATTTGGTAAGAGTTTCGGATGAGGCCCACTAGTTTTGTGAGTTATACGCACATTAATGAAAAGAACAAGCCTCCTTAAGTCTAAAATGCCTGGTCATTCTTTCATATCCATTTTTATTGGAAACTTAACAAATCTAAAGTGACCAAACACTGGAAATGAATACAGCTTGTGGATAAAATACGCATATTAATTTTCATATTTCGTATGTGTATAGTAATGCAAATTTATATAGGCTGGGGTACCATACTTCATTCCTTCTTGGTGTATCAGAGAGAATTAAATTGACTTATATATAATAAACTTTCGCAAGTATAAAGTATTTAAAATAAAAATTGGAAATATAGTTACGAAAATGGAATTGTTTTATATAGAGCACTTCATGTAAATGCATTATAAGTTAAATATTAATAAAAAGATTGATGTAATGATTTATTCTGTCAATAAATGAATTTGTGATTGTATGGAGTTCTTATTCTTTGTTAGTTCCCCTGAGATACATGTAATTCCTTCAACTTTTAATTAAAGGTACAAATAAATTTAATAATAAAAAAATAAAGACGTACCGTTAAAAAAATATTTTTTTTTATTTCACTTCTTGTTTATGCAACTTACATTACATCACGTGAATATTAATGCGGCTAAGAGATGGAGCATGATATTATAGTGAATTTTATGTTAGCACCTTATTTATATATTTCTTCATAATTATTCGAACATTGGTTCTACCTTTGTCTCTTAGATGGCGCACAGCGCTAACATAAAATCACAATGAAGGAATTTTGTTGTAGTAAATTCCCATTCATGCGCTATCAAAGAAATGTCTGAGAGGAGAGTAATTCCAAATGTAAAGAATTTTACAAACCAAGACAAAAGAAGTCAATATTTATGTTAATTTATAATAAAAGCTTCTTAATTAACAAATTAGTTAAATTGAAATTCTTTGAATTGTGATGCTCCAAAAGAATATATTTAAATGTATGTTATTATATTATGGGGTGAAACCGTGTAATTGAATGTATTAAAATTAAATAAATGAATTTTGTGTCATTATTCCGTGGAAATTAAGTCAAATTACAAAAAAAAAAAATACTCCGCTAATTGCAAATATATCTTGAGAAAGGAGGAATTCCCAGTAGATGGCGCGTTATGTTGTAGTAAGTTACAGGCCAAAAGTAAATATTATTATTTGCATTAGAAATAAAAGCTCTTTATTCGATTTATTATAGATGCTTGCATTACACTTTCCCAATATTATAATGTTTGGAATGAAACTTATTTTTGGTAGTTCTCTTCTTTTAGGATGTCGTTTAAAATCAGAATCATTTCGATTTTTATTATATTATCATTCCTTTTTTAGGCAAGTAAATTTAAAGTTAAAGCGTGTATTTACGTATTAAAAGTAATTGATTTAGAGATAAAAAAAATATAGAATTCGCTGTCTAACGGTTCGGGCGTTCGTATTTGCCGCGGCGTCCTTTGACAAGTTTCTCAGTAGCCGGGCAGTGTCGTTGGTGTCAGTAGTGAATCAAGATGGCTGCTAGCGACGACGAACCTATGCATCATTTATACGAGGTTTTCACGACTTGTTTCAATAAAATCGCGAACAAGGCGCCAGGTAAGTGGATTTTCGTTTGTTATAATCGATCCGGCCCCTTCTGGACGGCCGTTTTCCGCCCCCAACGGCGACTGAGACCATGCGAAACCGCTATCGCCACTCGCGTGCTACCCAAAACATCATAACAGCTTGCGTTAAAATCCACATTTTCACGGCGAACGTACAGAGAGTGGATACGCGAAGCCCTCCGGGATAGACGGACTGAGTTTCGCGGACGTCCCGGCCGAGAGATTCCCGTTTATTTTGATCGCGGTGTCGAACAGGTCTTTCGGGATTCTGTCATTCTGCCGAGAGGGTTCATTCCAGTAATATTCTATTGTGTGTGTGAGTGCGTGCCCGTGTCTGTGCGTTGCTGTGTGTTTATTTACTTTACTCCAACCTAAACACGAGGGTTTTTTTTCTTCTCCTCTAGTACTACTTCTTGATAATACAACGGCTTTACATTGTTTTACTAGTTTATAACGTAACGGTTTTCAATATTAAGTGCCTTTTCTTACTAGCAAAACCGACTTGTGTGAGAAATACAAGAAGAGCAAGTGCAAGATCAGTGCTGTGAAAATCAAAACAGTGACGATTCCAGTTTTAAAACAAAAATATAACACATGGATATCTATTCAGGTAGCTACAAAAAGAACGTGCCTATTATAACCTATACATAAAAGAAACGATAATTACAAAACGTAATTTCCCTGTACACAATTTAAATTTAATAATACCTAGGAGTACAACGCAAGGAACTTCATTATAATTTAAACCGTCGTCTCTCAGTTTCCCCTTGTGCAGAAGATTCGATATTTCGAATATCCTGGCATCTTAACTAATTAAAAGCTCTTTGCCAGTTGTTGTAGTGTTTTGTTCCGGTAAATAAGAAGTTTTGGTCCAATTTCGAAGAGGATTTCCAACTAATGTCTGATTAGTCTCCGGGTTCTAGTGTGTGGTACTTTACGATATTACTCGGCCTTTCTATAAGCTCTATTATCTCCTATGTATTGGAGTTTACTGACAATTAAAATCTCTAGTGCTTTATTTTATAATCACGCATATGTTTTGTTTTAAATTTATATTTACACCGGAAACAGTATTGGGAATGCTAATAATTAATAATAGGCGATTAATATGGACAAAGAGAGAGTTGTTTTAAACTTATTTGTGATTTTGCTCATTAAATGAATTCATTATTTAGTGACAAGGACCTAGCAACATTTTTTTTTGTCTTTGATATTAATCAAAAAAAAAAGATAAGATACTAACTTTATTTCGCACCTGATTAGTAAATTTAAAACAGGTGTAAGATAGAGATAAAGATCTAACGGTTACTAAAACATAAAATATCTTTAGATATTCCATATTGACTCTGTGTGGGGTTGATTATATTGGATAGATGGTGAGTACAAGAAAAAGTCTGTTTTATTCCTCACAAAATTTCTTTATTGGTAAACAATTTGCCGACCAGTTTCGTGATTAAACTGCCATCATCAGGGCGAGCTAAAAGCCAAGTTATTAAAAATTTAAATAATTTAATTAATAAAGTGACAAATCACGTCAAATATGTCAAAAAGGAAATACTGAATAAAGTATCTATAAGTGATATAAGAATATGTATCGTAAGTTTTTAGATGGTGATACTTCTTTAAATGGACAATTACGCATTTTGGTATCCACTTCAACTTTCCATATTCTACTAAAAAAATAACTTTTATAGTTCTGTTTTTGCCTGAAATTATCTGTTTTGTTTATTATTTTTGCTTCACATTTATAGCAGTCACTATTTTAATAGTAATCTTTAAATATCGTTTAAAATTTTTTATTTGTTGTAACAAAACTTTTTTTTTAGAATATATTTGCATTTTACCACTCATTTTCGCTTGTTTGTCTCGTGTATATCGTTTTACAGATTTTATGCACACTCTTTCACCATTAATTTGATTATACAATTTCAAATAAACCTTTTGACAATTTCTATAATGTTCTACATAAGTTGGAAGTGCAGTTGACTATCTCTATATCGAATTCTCATGTAGCATTCCAATTTGTTCGAATTAGGAAGAGTTTGAATTAAAGGAAGTGAGACAAAAAATAATATATTATTATAGAATCCTATAACATATACTTGCTTCAAATACAGTTATATGTAATTATAAAAAAATAAATACTGAGGTTTAAGAAAGTCCAAAATTTTCATGTGTTTCTGCTATAGACTTGTTGTTCGAACTATGCTTCTACTTTCTGCAAGTTTATGAAAACCGATCTTCGTTTTGAAGGGAGGAAAATTGGCTTGAAATTTTCATGAAATTTCGGCATTCTTGATTCGATTAAAAGAAAGTTTGAATTAGAGAATAGCGCTTACTAATGGATTACCATTTAGTTGGACATATAAAATTATGAATTCGATTTACAGAAAAATTCAAATTAAATAGAGGTTGATTTTAGGAAGTCAATTGTTTTTTTTTTTTCAATTTTGAAACATTACATTTTCAATTTCTTACTGTGAAAACTTTTAGTTCTTCGTGATATTGTATTTTTATCGTACAATTTACTATTTTGACGTGAGTTGTCACTTTCTTAATTAAATTAAGGATGCTTTTTAGCTCAACCTGATGATGCGAGTTTGATGCGCGAAACCGGTTGCCAAGTTGTTTACCAATAAAGAAATTTTATGAGGAGTAAAGGATATTTTCTTGTACTCATCATCTTTCCAATTAAATACATATCTTTGTTTTGTTTTTGTTAGTAACCAACGAATTGATTGCAAGACCGAATTTTTCTGCAAATACTAAAGTAATTCGGTTTTAATACTAATAATTTTCACCACAAGCATAATTTGCTGCAGATGATGTCTTTTAGGTTAATTAAAACGTATTGTCTATTGGTTATTTTATTATCCTTATTATTTTCCACCTTGCTATTAATGGTAAAATATTTATAATTTGTATATTTTACAATTTCTCCTGGACTGATTAGGTAAAATTAGGACAAATTATTATGTCATCTGGGAAGGCAATTTAATTAATAACTAAATAAAAAAATGTCAGCAAAAAAAATGCAAAAGCTATAGTGCAATTTGCTTTAAATTGCATGATTGTTATGCTAGTAAACGAGTTTGCGTCATTATTAGCCATTTTGAGCAATTTGATAGTTTTTTTTTATTAAAATAAGCAGCTAGCAAATTATTTTTTGATATTCAATTAGTATAGTTATTATTCGTGGAATTACATGTTTGCAATGTGTACCAATTTTGTTATTGCTATACTAACTTTTAACAAGCGAAGTTATGTTTTGTTAGAATGCTACATACACTGTAAAATCGTTGGTAACAAAGCTGCCTACAATTTTACAGGTAAATTTGCTTCATAAACTCAAATTTCTACCATCTAGTAAATTTCACATGCTGATGTGTTTTTCAAAGATTGTACTGTAAAATTCGTATGTAATATTTATATGAACTCTATATTTACCGAACACTGAAGTAAGTAATTTTCATATGTATTTTTATAAAGAGAGCAAGCAACTTACCTAATTCTTTTATAGCACCTAATAGGTCATACTGAATCGCTCAACCAGGGATCAAGAATGAACACGCTTACGCGAAACCTACGATTGTTTGTGACGTACATGATATCATTGAGCCAATAATAAGTTCGACAAACGAATAGAATTACCTACGCACGCAGATAAATAATCCAATAACCAATCACATTGCGGCGTATAAATTTGGTATTTTCCATGATATTTATAGTTTTACCCGAAAATTCAAGTAAAAACAAATAAATATAGAAGATTCTCATATTTTGTACAGTAGAATTATTAGTTTACTAGTAAAATTACTTTTAAAGTCCACTAAATACCCCAAAAAAATTTTTACACTTTTAAGTAAATTTTGAGAGTAAATACAAAATTGTACATGTTTTTTCCTGTATTTTCCTTTTGAATTTTTGTTACATCTTAAACTTACATGAAAAAGCTATAAATTTTACCGAAATTTCTTTTTCCATGTTAAATATCCTAGAAAAAACATGCAAAACAAAATTTACATGATTTATTGTAGTAAATTCACAACGTTATTACATGTAATATTCCTGATTTAACATGGCAAAATTACTGTAATTTTTTACAGTGTATATAATAAATATACATAATATGCTACGTCGGCGTGCTGCATTTCCTCGCCCTCTATCTTCGTCACGAGATGGTGAGACCCCTGTCTCGTCCCGAGCTACTTCGGATATGTATGCACATCCAAGAATTACTGAATATAATAAAAAAAACATTCGTATTACACGCAAATTCTGTTCAAGTTCTCTTGTAATCGTACACAATCCCTAAGTTATCGAATCCTAGTATAAATCTTGATATCATCCGTGTATAATGATATCTCGACCTCAATTGAAGTACCAATACCTTCATTGTATAAGGCAAATTAAAGTGGGCTCAAGTTCGATCTCTTGTGGTACCCCTCTCAACACACCATACGTAGTGGATTTAACATTATGATATTGTACGGAGTTATTCACGTAAAACATTTTGTACATTTACCCTCATTGAATGCGGAATATTATCAAAGAAAAGTGATTTTTACCAAGAAGAATTACGTAATTTTTTTAGTGTGTAGGTGAATTTTTAACAGAAAATGCTGAGTTAATTGCAACGTGCATACAAGTTGTTTCGGATATTCCATGTTCAAATTGTACACACACAAAAATAATTAGTCAATTTGAATATAAATGCATCACATTGAATATAACATAACTTCCTATATAAGCAAGAAGATGATGTAGTTATATTGAGAATAAAATTTGTTCAGTTTTTCAAACCCGCGAAATTGTTAGACGAAACAATTTTTTAGTTCAAATATAATCAATATACTAAGATCATTATGAACATATAATATTTTCACCACAAAAATAATTAATTTAGGTTTGAGTAAATAGATTTTCTCAACTGGAAACTATCATATTTATCCCTGAATAATTTATGTACATTGATATAAGTATATAAAAGTATTATTTGAAGTATTGCCATTATTTGCTTTCAAAATATAAGTATATTGAACTGATAATACTTACCTGCTTAATCTGAGCATTTCTACTATTCAAGGGTAATAATTACCTACTAATTTTGTGTCTGTAACACCATAAAACCTCGGTAGGGGAAAATTAATAAATAAAGAAATATTATGTAATTAAATAATCTTACTGTCATACTTTATAATTTTACAATGTTTGGGAGAAGGTAGCGTATCGGGGTACTCCAGGAGTGCCCACGGGATATTGATGCGTAGAGGTATAGATGTTATGCGTATCCGTCGTTGCGACCGTGTTCTAGGATACTTCCACCCAATGCTGGGCCTGGTATCTAGTCGGGGTTGGTTACTGATATAATTTCAATCAGTATAATAATTTGCTGGTATTACCTACTGAAGACTAATAACTAGTAAATACCTACATATGTTTGTTAATGTACACACCTACCATGTTCATATATCATCGACACAATGGCACTGACTCTAAGTATTATTTCAAAGCTTTTTAAACCAGTAATCCTTTAATATTAGATAACACGTACGTATTTACCTTCGAATATTTTAATAGTAGCATCTATGCATCAGCCCCATTCCACCCCATTCTCTAAGTAGCTATGAAACGGCTGGGGTATCCATTTAGATTTACTTACACTCACAACCAACAACACTGTTCGCTGGTCAATCAAAAAGTGACGCCAAGTAAAGCGTATGTATATGCAAAACCCCCTAAACCCTCCTAAAAAAGAGGGAACCAATGACAGATAAGTTTTAGTGCAATAAATTCGTGGGGTAAAATTCGTTTCAAATGTTTCAATATTATGGTAATTTCCATTTGATGTTTCATGTTTTCAGTACAAATCATTCAATAATTTTATATAGTGATTCATTATACCAAACGTATAAGGGATTTTATTTTGAATCTACAGACTTTCTCACTATGATTGCATAGATTTATTCCTTACAACAATAACAATGTTCATTTGGAGGACGTATACTTCAATGCAAATATTTATACTATTTGTTCTAAGAGTATATTGTGTTTTCAGAGAATTTACTCTTATGTTCTAACCAACAAGATTTAGTTCATTTAAATATACAGGGTGTTAAAAAAAGGTTGTCGGATATTTTACCCAATTATAGTACTGGTGGAAATAAACAAAAAAGTCTTAGTCAGCATGGGTCCGCAATTCAACTGTTTTTGACATATAGTCGATTGCATATTGTTTTAGTAGGATAAAAATTTTCAAAGAAATTCTGATCGCAATGTAAATTAAACAAATGTTTATTTAAAGTAAAACTAAAGAAATTGTTCTACATATCCACCGTTCATTTCTGAGCACGCTTCACACCTTCTTATGAAAGATCGACGCAATCTTTCGAAAATTCCTGGAGTCCTCCGAATTTCCTCGCAACAATTTACGATTCGTTGCCTGAGTTCTTCCAAATTGTTTACAGATCGTGCGTACACTAATTGTTTAGATGCCCCAAACATAGAAGTCTAGAGTGTCAGGTCAGGGACCTAGGGGGCCATGCAGTTGGTCCACCCCGTCCTATCCATCTCTCGTTGTAATCTTGATTTAAGAAATTTCTAACTACGATGGAAAAATGCGCAGGAGCTCCATCGTGCATAAACCACATATTTAATCTGTTAAAAAGTGGCACGTCTTCTAACAAAACGGGTAATTCATTTCTTAAAAAATCCAAGTATATTTGTCCGTTAAACGATTAGGGAAAAATACTGGACCAACAGTCTCCAAAAATAGCAAGCCAAACATTTAGCGAAAAACGGTTTTGGTGATGCAGTTCAACAACAGCATGGGGATTTTCATCTGCCCAGACGTGATTGTTATGAAAATTGAATATTCCGTCTCTTGTAAACCCAGCCTCGTCACTAAATAAAATTTGAGTCGCAAAATTAGGAGTTTCTGCCAGCTTTCGTAAAACCCAATGACAAAAACCCTACGTGCATAATCGAGAGGAGCAAGAACTTGCACGCGTTGAATATTGGTAGGGATAGAGCTGCTGTTCCCGCAGAATTCTCCAAATGAGAGGATGACTGACGTTCAGTTCTTCGGCAAGTCTTCGGGTGCTAATATTTGGGTTGTCTTCTACCCGTCTCAAAATATCTAATTCTACTGCGGGAGAAGAAACTGATCTAGGTCTACCAGAACCACCATTAATTTTAAATGAACCAGTTTCGGACAGCCGGACCGAAGTCTTGAGAAAATCTTATCACTCGGTAACAACCGATTTGGAAATTCTTCGGCATACATACGCCGTGCTTCAGTGGCATTACCATTCGCACGACCGTACATAAAATGCATATCGGCCATATCTGCATTTGTGTACGTATGCATAATTTGAGAACAAAAAAAAATTGACACAAATGATAAATAATCTGATGACAGATGTCTGACAGAACTAATTTTAAGTCATAATCAGTTGTTTGACAAAGGGAACTATTCTCAAAACCGAAAAATGTTTTTTTTTATTTTAAAATATGCAATCGACTATATGTCAAAAACAGTTGAATTGCGAACCCATGTTGACTAAGACTTTTTTGTTTATTTCCACCAGTACTATAATTGGGTAAAATATCCGATAATCTTTTTTTAACACCCTGTATATTAAGTTTCGATTTCTGAATAATTAAAAATAGTCAGATTGATAATAGAGTTTTTGTGTGTAACAGAGTGCGTAATAGATTTTAAAGCATTAAAAGAACAACAGACATATTTTCTAATATGATTTAATAAAAATAACCTAGCTAATAATCAGTATAATAGTTTTAAAATCACAAGAAAACAGAACCACGTGTAGCCGAATACCATGTCATTTCTGTCTACGTCTGTCTTGAATTAGAACTAAGTTAACGCGTGAATTTCCTTGCTACTTGAAAATTACTGTATATATGACTGTAATTTTCTAAATTGTAAGAAATTTTAAGTTTTTCCTAAGAGATATTAATATATTTCTTGGTGATATTACAGTGTTAGAGATTTTTCTAAAAAACAGAATTTTCCTAAAATATTCAAACATTAAAAAGGATGAATTTGCTTCTTACAATCTTATTAAAAACTTTTTCTTCTAATTTGATATTACAATAAAGCTATAAAGACGCTAGTACGTTAATATGTTTAGAAAGGACTTTTAGCCGAATATTTTAAGTTAAAGAGGGTGATTAATGCGTAAATTAGGAAAAATATCATGCAAAAACTATTAACCTTTGATGCTAAAAATTTAAATCCACGCATCTCTTTCAACTTAATTTGAATGGCAAATGTGTATTGTATATATAGTTACACGTTACAGCAATTATAATATCGTAAAAATTAACGTCTGTACCTTTTTGCATAACATAATACAGGAAACTATTACCACGAGACACTCCTAATTAGATTTCTGTCCGTTCTTAAATCTTACGATCGCTGATAAATATTTCCGTGTATAATAAATATAATCTAGGTATATTAAATACAAGAGTGTTTATTTAGTCCTCTCACTTGGTTCGATAGTATCGTTAATTCTTCCCTTTTTTTTAAGGCGGATATAACCAGAGATTGCTTCATCAACGTTAATTGATAATTGCGAGTCGTGTTTATAAACAAACGGTTAATTGGCTTAAAAATGGTCTAGAGAAATAGGTCGTTATTAAATGATATCCTCAGGTATGGTGTCTGGAGATACTAAACTATTGTTGTTATTATATTGTATTATTTTTTGTACAAGAATTGAGTACTCAATTTGTCGTAGTTTTATCCTTTAGCTATACAGGGTGTACAGGTTTAGAGGTAAATATGCACAGGGGGTCTATCTGTAAGCATTAACGAGAAAAAAATATTTTATAAATTCCTTGGGCTAGAGCCGCACCTGTGCCCAACCTAAATGCTGTCGCGAGTATACCCCCACATACCACTATCATTCACCAATTACCGCTGTTAGTTTTGTGTGGATCGCCGCTTGGAGTGCAAGCCACTTCGAACATTTTATTTAAATTCTTCCCGTCTCGAAAAAACGATCCTTTTCAAGACCATCATGATTTCATATAAAGAAAATCGAAGCTTGATGCATCGGCAAAAGTGCGGGAATGTATAGATTCATTTTCGCGCGATATCCATAGTAAAAAGGCGTGTTTGCAAATTTTCTGTATCTACATATATTTCTGTGTAATTCGATTCAATTCATTTTGCGTTATATGATTAAATAAATCTAAAGGAAATAACTCAGATTCATGTGGTACCGTTTACTGACAACTAACTCTCGATTCGACAAAGCAAAAGAAAAATATTTACGTTTTTTGTAACTACTGAAGTCGCATATCCGGTGAAACTCGAACGTCTTATCAGGATATTAAAAATAATACTTTGTAGACTTACGTAGAATGCTCTTAACAAAAAAGAAATGTTTATTTTATAAGCATAAAAAGTTATAAAAAGAAGAAATTTAAAATGCCTCAGTTTTGCTATTTTTACAGTGTCTTTATTTATTCAGAATGACGTTAAATGAACTTACGGCATACCATTAAGAATAATACTAAATGAGTGCAATGTATTTATACATAATACCACGTTTAGCGGGTGCTTAACATGACGTTTCCTTGCATCAGGCCCGGACTAAAAAATTTTTGGCTCTAAAGTTTACTTTTTTCTATTCTTTAATGATGAAATCCGGTTTCGGTGGGTTTGTGCTTTATATGTCGTGTAGTTAACACCCAAGCAAAATTTACTTTTTTAATTGATACACCCTGTATTGTCGTATACTTCTTGGTGAATTTAAAAACGGACATGGTAGTTACGACAATTACAATTTTAAAGCTATTTGCAATGCAAACCAAAGTTAATTTTTTTCAGTGTTTAGTTTCTTATTACAGATAAAAATAAAGGTTATAATAATAAATAAAAAAGTAAAATGCGTATATATTTATGTGGAGCTTTTTTCCAAAACGCAATTTTTGACAAAAACTGTTTTTCCAGAAAATTGCAATTAAACTCGCCTCAGTAAAAACATTTTTTTTTTAACTTACATTTTAGAGTAAAAGGAAAATTAAGATCTCTAAAAACAAATATTCGCCAAACAATTTGCTGAAAACTTATATTTGTAACAAAAAAAAACAGAAAAATACAAAAATAAATTGCATTTTGAAAATAAAACTGACATTTATTTCATTTTGAAAATAAAATTTAGTATAAATTGCATTTTGAAGAAAAAACAAACAAATTTCTTTTTCACTTTTTTTATTTATAAAAATACAAGAACTGTTATAGTTTTACCCCGCAGTCATCTTCTAAGCAGTCGCAATTATTATCTTCATCACCTGAGTCTTCATTTTCTGTGTCATGATTGTGACAGCTACTTACAGCCTCACTTTTTTCTAAAAGATTTTTGTGAAAAACAAACTTCTCGACATTTTTCCACTCTTCGTCATAGAGTGTCATCAGGGTCTCAATGTTTTTCAACTTAAGTGGTTTTACTTTGTCTTCTAGCGGCAATTTCTCAACAGTCACAGAGCTGATACTCCTTTTTTCATTATCGTCATAAAATGTTTTGATATGTTATCATTTCGGTAATTTTCTTCCATTTTTACTTTAATTACTTTATTTTTGTTTTTTATTTCCTTATTAATAAAAAATCTTTTCATATTACTAATTCCAGTAAGTTTTTTACAGTTAGCATCACTCATCTTCTTAATGTCCCAGACCACCCACTCTTATCCCAATCTTCTAACTCTTCCTACTTCTCTAAGAATTTATTTATAATCCCCTTTTAACACAATCTGACTTCCTTTTCTATATTTTGCTCTATTTGACCAAAGATACCATCTGCAGCCATGTAAGAATGCGCCCTTACGGGAAAAATTGCGGTTATGTTGTCAAGGTTTTCAAGAGCATCATGGTATAACCAAAAACACATTGAATATATAACATAAGAGTTTTTATTTTGCCCTGCGCAACTGTCGGCAAAAAAATCATAAACTTGTTCCGTTATCTGGTATCTCTAACTCGCTCAAAAATTCTCCAATGGCTGATGCCACTTCCGTGGGTCCTCTGCCTGCTTGGTCCTCACTCCAAGTGCAAAAATAGGGTTATTGCATTTCAAATCTATGATGCGCAGGTTATAAAATGACAACTGATACGCGTCAGTTGTATGCTTCACCTATGGGTAGTTTTGGCAGAGGCTGTACCTGTTGCATGTCAAAACAATATGAAAAAGAATTTGCTAAATTTTGCTTCATAAATAAATTAAACTGTTTTGCTTTTAGTTTATGGATACGTAGATCTGTCAAAATAGCTAAAACTGGTTTATTTTCCTTCTTGTGTCTTTGTAGTTTATATTTCAACCTAAAACAAAAACTGCATACATCGGTAGCTGGCATACCAAATCTAATATTGAAATAAGAGCAAAATATTTTATAAAAATAACCATAGTGGACTTTTATATCCGCATTTTGTTCATTATACATTTTGCACAACTTAACAATACACAGAGATTCAAAATGATTGTCAATTCCGCTCCTATAGATAGTAACAGGGTGTAAGTATATGCCGCGTGTTTGTAATGAAGGTTTGAACTAAGTCAGTGTTGGAACACAAGAAAGTAAACGGATCTGTCATAAATAAGGAAAACGTAACCTATATTTGAACTCGCATTATATAAACGACTATGGATTGGTGTTTCTGCTTGTAAAAATGAAATGTAATTAATTTAACTTTACTAAATTATGATTTTACAATTCAGTACTAACTGGTGTTTAACTAAATTTTATTTATTACTTTAATTATAACATACAATTAGTATAATTATTAAGTGACAAAACTGCATCTCTCAGTTCTTCTATGGTATGCATGCGGTTTCTATAGATCCTATTTTTTAGATAGCCGAACATGAAGTGATCTAATGGGGTTAGATCAGGCGATCTTGGTGCCATCTTTGTGCTCTAACGAACCTGTCAGCAAAAACTGTTGAAGATATTGGCAGGTTTGTCGAGCAGTATGTGCTGGAGCATTATCGTGCTGAAAATAACCTGCTTCAAGCTCATTTTCTTGTAACTCTGCAATAAACAATTCCAACATCTGTTGGCAACGTTGGGCTGTTACAGTTTCCTCGAAGAAAATTGCCCTATTATTCGTTGCCTGGACATAGCTAACCAAACTCAACTTTTACGGGATGCAATTGCGTTTCTCGAAATTCGTGTGGATTTTCTGCAGACCAGATACAATAGTTTTGTAAATTGATATAGTCTGTTTAGATAAAACCAGGCTTCATCCGAGAAACATGATTTGTTAACCAAGTCATCTCCCTTAAAATTGTTATTAAACAATGACAATATTCCAATCGCCTATCGTGATCTAATGTAATAATTGCTGTACCGTAGAAACTTTATAGGATGAAAATGTAACTTTCTTTTGACAGCTCATTGCGCTGAAGTGTTATGATATGCCTATAAAATTATAAAATGTAATAAACTATTCACTTATGTTAATATTGATTTTTTACCTGTTTGTTGAGCTATTACCACAGATAAATTCCCTTATTTTCTTACAGTATTCAGAAATACTATTGTGTGTGATATTAGATGTAAATATAAAACGATTTGAAAAAAAAATTATAAGATAAATAATCGAAAGATACTACAACACGCACGCCAATGTCGCTAAATGTCAAGAAAATTCAATTAATGTATGACATTTGTATGTAGCTAACTTCGCTCATTAAACTGGTAATAGGTATAGATAAATTTTTCCGGAAAACAGTTTTTTTCTTACGATAATCATTTTGAATCACATGGTACTTAGCACGACTGACCACTCGTAAAATAAAACCCTAACCTAGCAAGCGTAGAGCAATGAAGTGTCTCCAGCACCGATCAGGCCCTGAAAAATATATGTTAACGTTAACATTATTGGATAACTGATTTCACTGATTCGGGCGGAATTTGTAAAATAACAAAAAAGCTATGCTATTTTATACGTATACGATATTAATGTTGTTTGACTGGCCCAGAAAAAACGATAACTAGTTCGTAGACATTGCAATTTGAAAAAAAGAATACAAAAACTTTTTTTTGCAGAAATTGCGTTTTGAAAATAAGCTCCACATACGTTAATTTTATTAAACTCAATTTTGGACGATCAAAATATAAAACTAACAAGCGAACTTTACAAACTGTAAATCGCGGATTCTAATGCATATATTTGTAACTACTATATTTTTGGTGTAAAGGTTAATAAGAATATAAGTTGGTATTTGATTTGGTATTTCGTTTAACATCTGAATTAAATATTCAGTAATTTCGCTTTGAAAATGTCGGTTTAATCGATTTGTCTTATGCCAGAGGATATTCAGTTGTGTATATTCGCGAGAAATTTAATGATTACCTAATGAATTAAATAATAAAAAATTTGATTGAGTTTAGGATAAATATTTGAATATAATTGCTTATAATAATATTTGAACCTATGCTTACCTTTGAAACTTCAAATAGCTCAACTTTTATGTGTTAATAAGCAGATTATAGGTTTAATAATAAATGCGTCATCGACGAGGTATTTAATATGGATCCATAATATTAATAGAGGTGTGATTAAAGAGATTCTAATCCACGATTACTATTTATTTTTAACCTTTTAGTTACCATTGATCCCACCATATTGGGAATGAGATTTCATCACTTTGTTTAGCTGTCTAGTTACTAGAAAAATTAAGAAATAAAACCATAACCGAAAGAGCAATCCTTTCATACCTTTGGAGTGCGGCATCTAAAAGGTGAACTGCCATCATCAGGTTAATGGTCTGAAGCAATAAGTATATTGAATGAATGTTTGTTATAATTTATTAGTGATGGGATGCTACAAAGCAAATTGCTATTTTGCAGCAGTTTCCTCTACGATTTTTACAATTTTTATGTTCTATGTTAAATGCAACTAAACCGAAATGTTGCCATTATACATTTTCCTTTTATTATTATAGATAGACCACAAAAACGAAGAAAAAAAATATCAAAAGGTTTCTATCACTAAACTATTTATCGACAACTGTAAAAGCACTTACAGTAGAAGCCATGATCTACAACTGTGCAGTTGCGTATGATTAAAAGTTAACAAAACGTACAATAACCAATACTTTAAAGTTAACAATTCTTTAAATCGAAACGTATATTCTTTCAAAATTATTTTATATTAAACAAAAACTTTGTATGGAAATTTGCGTTCATTCGAGCTGAATAGTATTTAAATTGAGTCCTTTAACATCAGGGAGAAGAAGGAAGTAAACCGCTCGCGCGGGACCCGCGCTCGCTTGTGTACATCTCGATGTAATAATAATATTTTTATGTTTAGCCATAAAAGAGCAATTTCGAAGAAATGATGCCGCAAACGTCGCCCGGCTCAGCTAAGAGCTATACCGCAGGGATTTTAAAGCGTAATTAGTGGACGAAATGTGTCGTCCCAGAGACCCATTTATCCCAACGACGAAATCGCGGCGGCGTACGGCGATTAATTTTGTTTTGTTGTGCAAGCAATCTATGATACATAAACTGAAGTGTATGACGGTATAAAGATATTTCGTATTGTTGTTATTATCCGGTGCTTCAACGAAAGGAAATGATAAATTGTATTATTTACGTTTATTAATATACACTACGTGCCAAGTAACACGGAAAAGACAAATTGAAAAATACCAATAATTGTAATGGTAATTCTATATATATTTCTATATAATACAACATATTAATATAAATCAATCAAATCCTGTTAAATATTTATTGTTCTAGTAACAACATAATTCTATCCACATTTGTTATTGCAATAAGCTATGTATTTATAGTTCTTATAATTTTCTTAATGTTGAACAGAACTGCTATTCGTATTTTACTTTTGTTCTTACTTTACTTCTTAATAATTTTTCATATTCGTTTAATGAACGCCCTGAGACGGGCATAATTTGTTTTAATATGACAATTATTTGATTGTGAGAGTTTGGAGACTGTTGTTTAATGTAATTTTCTTGTAGAATAAACAGCGTTGCTGTGGAAAGTAAGTTAAAATATGTTCTTACGTAAGTGTATTAATCACGGTGGTTTGCTAATAAAAATATCTCGAAGAAAGAAACTTAAACAAATAAATAAACGACGAAGATGTTAGAAATACTTATTTCGAGCTATTCATTCTTCCCAGAAGAATCAGTGAAAGTTGCAAATCAAGAGCATACTTCTCAGTTCATATGATATCACTTGTAAAGACTTTATTTGGAAAAAAGTACATAGTAAACCCAAATGCATTACTATATAACAAAAAGTAAAATTAGAACCTTAAATTCAAAAAAACCACCCCCAAAGGAAACTTTGAACTTCGAGTACGGACCTAAATATTATCTTATATTGATTATAAATACGTGAATGTTAATAATAAATGTAACAATAGATAACATATTATATAATAATATATTACTTATTCTTACAAAATTATTTTTTGTAGCGCAGTACTTTAATAACTACTATAGGGCTGAAATGTAGAACATATACAGTGTGAGTCTGTAGTCTGGAATAAATTCAGTAAAGCGAAGACAGTATTTTTTCCGAAAATATGCTCGGACACGTCGATTAGTATTTTAAATTGCCCACTTTTTTATCTGAGAAAATTTTAGAGAGCGTGTCCCAAATTTGAGATATGACGTCATCGACAATTTTTTTAAATGGCAGCCCTAATTTTTTTATAACTGTTCTTAAAGGGTATATCAAATTACACATGCATACCAAATTTCAAGTTTTTATTCCTTGTCATTAAAAAAGATATTTAACAATCATTAATTCGAAAAATGAAGAAATCTGATTCACGTCAATCATATCTCTTCTACAATAAATGTTCAAAATGTTGTCCATGTTCTTCCTGACAATACCCTAAACGGAACCGAAACTCATTTGGACATTTCTAATTACTTCAGCGGAAATTAGCCTACACTCCTGTCTTATTCGTTCTTTCAACACGTCAATATTTTCCGGTTTGGTTTTAAAGACTTTGCCTTTCAAGTACCCCCATAAGAAATAGTCCATTGGTGTTAAATCCGGAGACCTGGGTGGCCATTCAAAAGGTCCTCTTCTACCAATCCATCTGCCTGGAAACACGTCATCTAGATACTCACGGACAGGTCTTGCAAAATGAGGAGGCGCGCCGTCTTGTTGGAACCAGATGTTTCTATTCTGGACATCATCTTCAAGCGGACCAGGGAATAGAGTAGCCAAATTTGTACTAGTTCTTCCTGCAAGAATTCTAAATATCTCGCTCCATTGAGATTTTCTTGGAAGAAAATTGGTCCTATTACTCGATCACCAACAATGCCTGCCCAAACATTGACTTTTTCTGGATGTTGAGTGTGGCCTTCCCTCATCCATCGTGGGTTGTTGTCTGCCCAATAACGACCGTTTTCACGATTTACCTCACCGTTTAACATAAACGTTGATTCGTCAGAAAATAGAACGTTTTCTATGTTTACAACATTTCTGTCTAGTAGATCCATCATTTGTTCGCAAAACTGAAGTCTTCGATCGGGATCATCTTCGGTGAGTTCCTGGAGGATTGTCAATTTATAGGGATAAAATTTGTGCGCTTTAAGAGTTCTTGCTACCGAAGACTGGCTAATTTCGAGTTCTCTACCTATCAGCCTTTCTTCAGCCAGATTTTCTTGAACAGAAAGAAGCATATTAAGTTTTGCTTCTTCATTGAGCGCACTCTGACGATGATTATTTGTTTTCCTTAAATGCCCGTTTTCCCGAAACTGTTTTTCAATCTTGCTTACGGTACTTCGAGATATGGGTGGTAAATCAGGATACTTCGCTCTGAATAAATGAGTAACTTCATTTTGTGTTCTTGTCCTACCTCCGTGGCCAATCATCATTAAAATTTCAATTTTGTGGGTTTCAGTTGAATGCGACATTATGGTCGATTTTTCAACAAACGGTGTTTCTCACGAAACAACAAACTAATAAGTGTCCTCGCTCAATACGAGTCGAATACTAGCTTCACTTCTTACTTATTTTTATTACCTTGTTTTTTGACATTGTGATAAGACGTCAACCTGGTTTGACAAAAAAAATGATAAACAAAAATCCTTTGACGTGCCATTTTTAAACTTCATAAAAATAAATTTGAATCAGATTTCTTCATTTTTCGAATTAGTTATTGTTAAATATCTTTTTAATGATAAGGAATAAAAACTTGAAATTTGATACGTATGTGTAATTTGATATACCCTTTAAGAATAGTTATAAAAAAATTAGGGCTACCATTTAAAAAAAATTGTCGATGACGTCATATCTCAAATTTGGGACACGCTGTATAAAATTTTCAAAGATGAAAAAGTGGGCAATTTAAAATACTAATCGATGTCTCCCAGCATTCCGGAAAAAATACTGTCTTCGCTTTACTGAATTTATTCCAGATTACAGACTCACACTGTATATATAAATGATCTTGAAACCGATTGGCGATTTTCCTTTTTTATCTTTATTTTTTTTATTTGCATGTTCTACCACGCAGAAGGAACTTAAAGAAATATATAATTAACTCAAATACATGCATTACTATATATCAAAAAATCAGGTTGACGCATTAAACTCAACTCAAAAAAAAAACCAATCCTCAAAAGGCAAAAATAACATTAACTTTCAACTGCGTGTACGGAAATAAATATTATTTTGTTGTTATAATTTTCTCTTTTATATTTCGATACTTTTATAACTACTAGGGCTGAAGCATACATACTTATAATCCTGAAATTGATGGATGAACAATTATTTTAACCCTAAAATAAACAATAACAAATTGCTCCCACTGTAAGTAAACAATTATGGACATTCTATAAAAAATCAAGAACTAATTCCATTCTCTCAGTTCAAAGTTATCACTATTTTCCCATTTTGAGATATGGTTTTTTTTCTTAAATTTGGTTTGGTGGCTAACTTGGTTTTTTTGTTATATTAGACTGCACACATTTAGGTTTATTATATATTTTTTCAGTTTTATTTTTTCTGTGGTAGAACATGCTAATAAAAAATAAAATCTCTTTGAATGATCTACTAAGATCATCCAAAGAGATTTTATACAACGACAATATTAAATAGAATACGCATTAAATCAGCACAAGCAAACAATAGACATTTGAATGAGTGGATTAAGTAAAAAAAAACTTCAACACAACATAATTAAAAATCATACAATAAACTCTTAAACTAAAATTATACAAAACAAAACAAAATTGTGAAAATTCTCAGTAAATTGAAAATCAGCTGATCGGAGAAATAAATCACCAACCAAAATACACTCAGCAATAAAAGGGTTGTATAAACCACAGCAATACGTATTTTTTGTTTTTTGAACGTGATTCCTGAGAAAAAAAAAATATTGAATTTTTCCACCCTTATGCTAATATCTCGAATGGTGTGGCAATGATTGAGCTAATTTGTGGTATTTACAGTATGTGTGAACAGTAAGTCACTCATTCTGCTTTATTTCAGCCCGATAGCTTTAGGGACACTTTCCAATGGCTTATCGGAGCAGAGCCTTTGTACATGTTTTTTCCCACTGCATTTTTGTTGTAACATTTTCATGGAAGAACTATAAATTTTACTGAAACCTCTTTGTTCATGTTAAATATCCCACACAAACGAAGTTTTAGATGCTATATTATAGTAACTTGACAACGATATTACATGTAATATTCCCGATTTACCATATGGTATTAATATCACTGTGATATTTTACAGTGTATACATTACAAAAAAAGAAATGTATTTCTCAATTCGTTGCATAATTCTATATTATATAAAATAGCTATAAACAGGCAACCCGTCATACACTTAACAATACTCTTAACGGTATAGTTTAGCAATTAGTTTAGCTGTTCGACCACATGTCCTATACTCGCTTCACCTAGTTTAAACAAACAATTACGCGACCATATTTGGCAGCGAAAAAATTAAACAACACTACGCCAAAGAAACGACATTTCTCCCTCCAGCAACCTAGTCTAAATAGTGATTCATCACTTTCCGCGAAATTCGATGCATCTCCTCTTCGATTTCTCGCAGATCAGGAAATGATATCAGCTGAAATATATTCTGCACAACTCTACAGCCTATATTAGTATGTATAGCATACGAGCCCGTATATAAATCGCTGCAACTATATATACGACGGCCGGAATATTATTGCCTTTTTTTTTATTATGAAAACGATAATTACGAAACCACATGCGATCGCTTAGTCGCGAGTCTTGTAACTTGTAATGTGGCGGATAGATCAGGCGATTAAGAGAAAACTTATTTATAACCGTGAATTAATAATTATATGTACGCTACCAAGTCTTGGGTTACGGGGATTAAATTTAAACGGGTTCTAACAAACTACTTCTCTTACTATATGTATGTGTATGTGTTAGTATATAAAATAGATTAATTTGAAAAGATAAACGTGTTATTAGAGAGCGAATGAAAAAAAATCGGAAAATATTGCGTGTATGTTACCTGATGTATGTGTGAGATTGTATTTTAGATCTTTTACTAATGTAATGTGAAAATTCAGCGCGGAAATTTATAATTTGATCTATATTCTTATGTAATTTTCAGTCAATTTATATGGAGATCACAAATCTAAATATTACCGATAGTTATTGTCTTTTTCTTTAATTTATTGTGTTACGATGGGAGCTGCGTAGATTTATATAAAAATTGTTATTTATTTAAATTTGAAAATTGTAGTTTATAGGTACATTTTTTTTTTTTTTCAAAATAAAAAATCTGACGCATAGAAATTTATTTTCTTGATCAAATAGTTTAAATTTGTTGAATAAAACTCTCGAGTTAGCGGCCTAATTATTTTAATAAGTTTTAATAAACAACTTCAAGTGTAGGCACTCAAAAAAAAAATGAGAATATTTCCTCGTGTTGCAACCACTGTAATGGCCGATGTGTAAAGCTTTCTTAAATTTCAGTGGACTGTTTTTTAAAGTGCTCTACACTTATTATTTTTTTTTGGGTAAGTTTTATAGGTCACTACAAACATATTCTCAACAAAAATCAGATAGTAATCTGCAAAAGAGCAATCAAACGCCAGCAATTCGTCCTTTAATGAGTACTTTATTAATTACAGTAATTGCATGCCTAAAATGTCGTTACGCACTTTTTTTTAGAAGAGTGTGTTTAGAACAGAATTATATACATTTGTTTTGTCGTAATAATAATAATAATAATACCTTTATTTCAACAATTAGGGGATTAAATATAATACAAATACAACCCAACCACCTATCCCCCAAAATGCAGAAACATACGTCAAAGAGAACAAAACTAAATGTAAAAAACTAGACAGGCATATTGCCAGCTAGACAATATTAACTAAACTAAATTATTATAGTGTGTGACTAAAAAATTCATTCACCGAATGAGGTTCTAAATTACAAATCAGATTATGAACTTTTTTTTTGAAGGATGCGAATATTGCATCGCTTTTTATTTCTTGTGGAAGTGCATTAAAAAATTTGATGCAATTATAGGTTACACCTTTCTCCTTTTTTGTTAATCTGTGTGATGGTATATAGTAATCAGTTCGAAATCTTGTTTCGTATTCGTGTCTTTTTTCCGTCCTTTTCAAAAGTTGTTTTGTTTTAAAAATAAAATTAAACACTCTTGTATATATATTCCATACACTGTTAATAGGTTTTTGTTTTTGAATATTGTCCGACAAGATACATTGAAGGAAAGTCCGAAAATTGTTCGTACCGCTCTTTTTTGAAGAACAAAACCTGTTAATCTGTAACCTGACTCCGTAGTTTAGCTTTGTTACGTCTCCATATTTAGATCTAAGATCTTCAGTTCTAAGAAGTTAATAGTGAAGACATCTTTCCCTTTTTCGATTCTTTCTTTATTCTGTCAGAATAAAGAAAGAATCGAATCGTGGTTGTAATTTACGACCACTAGAGTTCCTTTGTACACCACACGCAATCACTTTTGTAACCCCACCAAGGGAAAATGGTCAGTGTAACAAGGGACTACTAGTTCAAAACCATATTGTAATAAGCAGTTCTATTCAGACATTTCAAGCGACAATACATTTGTAAATATCTTACTATCTAAATATATGAAATTACATAACAAAAATACTCCAAACTGTGGTACTGGTGATGCTGTAAACTTCTCCTAAACCCCTCACCACAAACTGCACTAAACTGGACGTACGTTTCGATAGCAAAGCTATCATCATCAGCAGAAACACTGAACTCAGAGGGTTTGTGTGTTTTGTTATTTCAACATATCAACGTAGAAGTGACAAATCCAGCACCAACGCATTTATAAAATTCTACAGAGTGGATGCTATTCCATCAATTGTTTCGATCAGTAATAGAAACGACTAAAACCTTAGCGACAATGCAAAAATTTAATTTTTTTAAAATCAGCATTAAAGGGCGATGCAGCATTCAAGATTTGGCAATTATTGCAGAAAATTACGACAGCGCATGGGCCATTCTAAAAGGACGGTATGACAATAAGAGATTCCACATTAAAAAACATATATTGGGGATTGAAGAAATGCCTCAATTCAATAACAG
This sequence comes from Protaetia brevitarsis, assembly GCA_004143645.1. NCBI lineage: Eukaryota > Metazoa > Arthropoda > Insecta > Coleoptera > Scarabaeidae > Protaetia > Protaetia brevitarsis. Next base: position 2,520 of record RXPK01000941.1, on the reverse strand, counting down.
AAACACCTCGGCAAGATTGAATAATGATTATATATTCAAAACTTTAAAATCCATGCAAAAGAACGATTTTTCTATTTACTAGTCAAAATTGATTGTCACAATAATTCATAGCACACTGGACTATAGGAACTAGAAATCAAAATCTAAACATGCCACACTTTTACATCTTTCAGTGTTTTAAAATTACCCTAATAACAAAAAAAATACTAAAGTTGCCTTCCGTTTTCTATGGTAATTTTCACCACTTTTTTTCGATAACGCGGTGATCTCCGGTTGTCGAATGGTAACTATTTTTGAAATATCGTATATAAGGTATATGCAGACGGATCAGATCTATAATTTAAAAATAATATGCAATTTACAGGGTGTTCCAAAACTTAGCAGTGCATCAAAGTTATGTTCTTGTTAATTGAACACCCTGTATTTTATAGTATGACATTTTTGAAGTGTACTCTAAAAACTAAACTAACTTTATTTCAGGTTCCTTATGGTTAATTTTTATGATTTATAAAATATTTCAATTTGTTTAAAAATGCAATGTTGCAAAAAAAAACCCTAGTATCTCGAAAACGAATTAGTTTAGAGAAGTGAAATGAAAACCGTAAATAGCAGGTCCTTTGGCTGATTGAATGCGGCATTCAACGTTATCCAGTATTATACCTAGGGCAAACTGTGAATCTTACTCGTGCGTAACTGTGTTATTTTGGACACCCAGTATATAAAGATATACTGGGTGTCGAAAATAACACAACGTAAAGACGTTGATAGATAGAAGTTTTTCTTGTCCTTAAACCAATATTAGGACTCTCTAATATGCCTATCTTCACTAGTTTTTAAGTTATTTAGGTTTTTTCAGCTTGTCTCTACAAATTACACTTCATTCCTAGGCGATAAAGAAAAGTTGTCTGCGGAATTATCGACATCCAAGTTTAATTTAGATCTCGCCGTGTGAACAAACATATAATTAATATTTGAAAGATTTAGATGCAGTTTATTGCTATAGTCAACACAGTCGAAAGCTCTGGAAAGATCACAGAAGACACCCATGTACACTCACCTCGGTCAAGTAACTGCACAATGTCGTTGATAAAGGAGTGATGAACCGTTGTTATAGTAGAATGGCTCTGTCGAAAACCATGCTGTGTGTCAACAATAATATTATTTCGCTCAAGATGATCAAGAAGCCTCGAAGGCATCACATATTCAAATACTTTCGAGAAGCTCTAGAGCTCACTGAAACAGGTCGATAATTCGCAGCACTATTCCTGTCATCCCTCTTATGGACCCGATGAACAGCAGATACTTTCAGAACAGCAGGAAAGACGCCGCTCCTAAAAGAGTTGACTAATTGAGTTAGAGGCTGAATTAAATATGGTAAAAACTTTTTTAGAACGTTACATGGCACGTCATCAAAACCTGAACTGTTTTTACTTTTTAGTTTACCAAATATACCTAACATCTCTCGCCTTCAGGAAAAGGCAAGGCACACATACTTCCGCAGCCACTCCCAAATCGGTTATTCCCATTTAAATTACCATTTTAATTATTTGTTATTCTATTCACACTATTTTGAGGTTCACTGCCAAAGTAAATAAATTGACCACCTTCAGTGGGTCATCGACAACATGATCACCCTTGAAGAGTGAAATATTTTTGTTATTTTTCTTTCCACGTCTAAAATTCGATATAATGGACTATACTTCTCGACTTCTATTGTTAGAATTAAGAATCATAGATTAGTTACATTGTAGATATGCAACTCTTTACTCATGTGACGTTCATAGAGGTTAGTTATGACAAAGGACACCGCGCCCTGTATCGAAATGAATTATGGCGGGATATATTCAAATTTAAATATTATTTGAAAATATGCTAGAAGTCGTGGAAATTAGTTGTTTATGTAAAATTATCAGCAGTTTCTACTATACTATATGTCTGAATAGTAGAAACTACTGATGATTTTACATAAATAACTAATTTCCACAACAGTAAACGTAAAAATGTAATAGTAAAGATGATTAAATGACAGCTAGAAGGCACTATAATTATCGATAATGGAATAGATGCTTGAAATAAACATTGATCTATTACACATCAATGAGGTATATAATAATTAAACAATCTTAAAAGGTATTAATTTTTAATCCCACATATAATTTCATAATCATAAGGTATCAGTAAAAACTTACATATTGGATAAGCAAATAAATATTTAGAGGTAATAATTTATTTTAAATAATTATATTTATCTAACTATCTTAAATCATCTTTTTTCGCCCCTTACCCCATATTACGTAACGTCAATTTTGAATATGTATCATCTATATTTGAAAAATATATCTCACTGTTAAATATGAATTAACATTTTAAATACAGTAAGCAGCCTGTTTAAAAATATTGAATAAATTGTGTTTACCAATTACAATTTACGATACATATTTATTTAATTTATCCATTAATATTTGCAAGATATTGTTTATGCAAATGTTAGCTAATAAAATCTTTAAGACTCCATCCACC
>RXPK01000940.1:0-37734 GCA_004143645.1 Protaetia brevitarsis | reverse complement strand
AACCGAAACCGGAATTTCATCATTAACGATAAAAAAAAAGTAAAAATTAAGACAAAAATTCTTTAGTCCGGACTGATGCAAGGAGACGTATGTTAATGCACCGCAAACGTGTTGTATAAAGACAAGTATAAATACATGTGCACTCATTAGTATATCTTATGGTATGCCGTAAGTTCATTTACGTCATTCTGAATAAATAAAGGCCCTTGTAAAATAGCAAACTGAGGCATTTTAAATTTCTTCTTTTTAAAAATAAACATTCCTTTTTTGTAAGAGCATTCTACGAAGTCTACAAGTAATTTTAATATACTATAAGACGTTCGAGTTTCACGGATATGCGACGTCAGTGTTACAAAAACGAAATATTTTTCTTTTGCTTTGTCGAATCGAGAGTTAGTGGTTAAAAACGACACAGAATCTGAGTTATTTCTTTGGGATTATATAATATAACGCAAATGAATTGATCGAATTACACAGAATAAATGTAGATACAGAAAATTTGCAAACCGCCTTTGTACTATGATATCGCGCGAAAATGAATCTATACATCCCGCGCTTTGCCGAGCATCAAGCTCGATTTTTCTATATCTAAATCAGATGCATCTTGAAACGGATCGCTTTTTCGAGACGAGAGAATTAAATAAAATGTTCGAATGGCACTCCAGCGGCGATCACACAAAACTAACTAGCGGTAAGGCTGAATGATTGTGGTATGTGGAGGATACTCGGGACAGCATTTAGGTTGGGCACCGGTGCGGCTCTAGCCACGGCTTTACAAAATATTTTTTTTGTTAAGCTACAGATAGACCCCCGTGCATAAGACTTTTGATTGTATTGAAACGCCGCTACATCATATTATATTTACTCATATTCAATACACCTGTAATAACAAAATGTGTGAACAAACTACTGCAATGTATTAACATACTTAATACATTAATTAGTTAGATTACATATTAACAATTAAATCATTATATTATTGCTTCAAATCAATTAACCTATGAACCGGTAAGAACGAAACTGGTAGTTAAAAAATAAATGATAATTGGGATATTAAAACTTTTATTCACACTATTATATATTTCTTTGGATACAGTCCCCTTGCAACCAGCAAGTGTCAAAAGAAAACCTACCTTTAGTTCCACACCTAGCCACAAAGAATGCAAAATGTTGAAGTATCAAACAAATTAAGAGATCTTACTTTAAGTTGAGCTACTAACGGTTATTTGCACCGGTTATTCTTAGCTTAACTTAAGGACTTAAGTACGATCCGAAACTATGATTCGTTTTGCACCGCTTTTAAGGACATTAATGTTATTCAAAATACGCCGACAATTGCCCGGCTTAAGGTCCAGTAAACCTTACTATTGTTTCAAAGACATGTATTGCGGCAAGTAAAGAAGACTTTATTTCTTGATTACGGTGTTTTCGACGCGTTTTATTATTGTTGTGGGGATATTATTTTTGTACATTTTTGAAAAAAAATGGCACGTAATATCTTAATAAATAATAATGTTGAAGATGATGATGAATTGACGAGTTAAATTATTTTTTGTGGCTATACCTATAAATGGTAAATGAAAAGGCAAATACTTCATACATTGACCAAACTTACATTTTTCCGGCATTTAGGGAACCAAATTACAACATTATTTATACTAAACCTGATGAGCTGAAATTGAATATCCTTGATGTGTGAGTAGAATAAAAATAATTTTAAGTTAATACCCTAAGACAAATAACCTCCTATGACCCGAATGCATCAGTTGTATGTTTATCTAATAAAAAATAAATTTTCAGCAATAATAGTGTGCTTTTATGAATCAGCTGTTAATATTCCTGAGACTGTGGCAACTAGGTCTCACCTTTCAGTGTTAGAATTTTGCCGGTACCATTGTCTACAGTCACGAGGCATACTAAGAGAGTGCAGGCCTTTTGGCTCGTTAACAAGCAACACAAAACCACACCAAAACAACAATAATGGAAACTCGAAACTCGTACCAAGAATTAAAAGTCAACATTCTCCTTCTTTCTGGTGTTTTCTGTCAAAAAATATCGTTACTTGGTACAAGTCACTTTCACACTGTCTGACACTGTGCATCCGTTTTCAATACTAGCTAAGATGATTCCTAGTTCCGACGGTACAAACCATATTCAACTTAAAGTTCACCTTAAGCTGAGCTCTACTAATAAGTTTGTTATTGGAAAACGATGCAATATCGTAAAAAGCGAAGAAAAAAATGAAAATATGTAGTTTATATAAAAGATATTTGAAATAAATCATGATTTAAATTTTCTGAAATATATTTTAAATTAAGAAATTTGCTTCGAAATTGAATTGAAAACAACGTGTTTGGCTATCATCGAAAAATACATTTTTCGTTTAGTCAGTTTCCAAGTGCTTATCCCAACCCTGTACATACTACGTAAAGTTAGTTACTTATAACCACTTATCTCCAACAAGCGGCGCTCAATGCTGTGTAAACATCGTTTTATTTATTTACCGAGTGTAGCAATCAACCAAATGGAAGAGAAACACTTCTGCTTTTATTGCTTATTTCTTCCGGGAATCGCATTGATCTCTTAACATTAATATTTGCTACTTTGTAAATTACAACCTTTCATTTTATATCGAAAAGCTCTCTGTACAAATAAGGATAATAAATACATACATATATACTATATTTGAATATTTTTATTATATATTTTTTTTCTTACAGTATCTCCAAACATTGGATTGTGCATATGTACACTTACATAGATGCGAGACGGTCTACCTTATTTTCGAATGCTGAAATATCAGGGAAGAGTGAGTAACTATTAAATTGTTGTTGACTGATGTTTGTCACTTTTATCAGAGTTGCGTGAAATTTACGCTGTTATTTTTTTTTTACGAAGGACCACCAAATATCCTGGACGATTTTGAATCTATTTTCGTGGAAACGGATAAGACTGCCATAATTAAGATGGGAGCATTCAAATATAAGGGACGCACTGATATAGAAATACCGTTCGAAGAATGATAATATTCCTTTTATTCTGTATTTGAATTGTTATTTAAGTTACTACATAAATAAATGTCTATTACAAGAAATTCAAATATAAATGCGTTTTATTTACTCTTTCATAGCATAGTAAGATGTCAGATGTGCCTGTGAGTAATGGAAATAAAAGCAGAGAAGTATATTCTTCTCGATGCTGTTTACTGGTGTTGGAGGAAGTCATGAGAGTGTAGACAACAAAAGATGGGATCCAAAAAAGGGCATTTTAAGATGTAACGTCGCCTCGTCGCGAACGATTAATTCTCTAACGTCTTTGTGTTTGTAGTTTATACATCATTGTGAACGTCTAGAAAAAATACACAAAAAAGAGAAGCAAGCAAACACGATTTTGAAAGTCGCTCATATCTCAAAACCTATTGAACATAGTTATAGGGAATGCTCATATAAAGCGATAGGGGATGATATTTACTTCCTAATTCCGAATTAAAATACAGGTTTCTATTAAAAAAAATGAGTTTTCTGCATTTGAAATATGTCACTTCGCCTCAGTTTGAACACCTGAGGTTAGAATTAAAGTGCTACCGGTTTTAGAGTATATCTACATTCATAACTATAGCAAATTGGAGTCTCTACTTGCAGTATAACCGAATATAATTTCTCAATGAGCAATGATTATGCTAAACAAAAAAAAAGAAAACAAATAACTCAAAAACGGCAACTGTAGCTATAGGAATATAATGAACCTGACGTATTTTAGTTGTAGAGAATCAAAAATAAATAAAAAAAATATATCATTCTATTTAAAAAATACCCTATATATGTATATTCATTACCATTACTTCATATCCTGTTATAATATTGTAGGGTTTTTCCTGAAGAAGTCATTAATAAATGAACAAATATCGAGGTCATATAAAGTAGTTTTTATTAAAATAACGACCCACTACCATATATCCGATTTTAATGCCCTTCAAAATTCACTAATTCTAAACTTATTAAATAATCTATGTTAACTATAATTTTCCTGTTACCAGGCTTCAAATAAAATAAGTTATTTTTGAAACTGTAGCAGTGTAATTACTAATTTCTCATTATCAGTAAATTCCGAACATATTTTTGTTTTACCACGTTGCATTCATATTAAATTCCTAAATACATTTAGAGTGCTTTAAACAGTGAATGATACATCACGTCACATATGCAATGAATGAATATGCGTAATCGATCTTCGTGGCCAAACAACTAATAGCAGTCTTATTGCATCTGATATACGTCACTTTTTGCGCAGATTTTGATGGCGTAGTATGCCATTCTCTACCGAAACGAACTCCAGATTAAATATCAACAGGTGGACGTACGCAAGTCGTACTACTTGTAATTATCCCACAAGCTGATCCCGGATCAATTCTATGCCTGCACGCAAATGGTACTAAAATAATTTGGTACGCCAATAGCACCTATGCAATTGGTACATATAATAATAATTTTGTTTAGATTTTCTGCCGACAACGCAGGACCCCTTAGGAGTACATTCTCGAGATATTTACAAAAATGTGCCGAGAATCGCTAAATTTCCTTATTTTCATTATTTCAATAATAGTTTTCTTTCTTGGTGTGGCGGTATTATTTGTTGTATTAAACAGCGTATTTTTTTTCCAAAAAACGTAATTTATTAACATACGCGAAACACCTGTTATGTTAATAAATTTTGTGTGTTTTTAGGGAAACACCACACAAACAACACAAAAAACACAAAATTAAAACTAAGTAGCAAGTTTTATTGCCAAAAAACTCCATCATCAGCTGCCTAGAGGTTTCGCTACTGTTCCTGATGACGCAACATAGGAAAACCTGTAAGCATCTAATAAGTCAACCTATTGTAATAATAATAATAATAATAAATAATAATAATAATAATAATAATTATTATTATAACAATAATAATATTTATTTTGTTATAAGACACACACAGGTATTTAACAAGTCAAAAAATAACTAAAAACACCAATCATTCTTAAAACCAACAAAAAGAAAGAAAGATAATATATTCCACCCAAAAAGAAAAGAAAAAGAACCAGAAAAAAAAACAATAAATTGAACAAAAGAAAAATAAATGAACAATTGTAGTATTATTATTTGTGTAAGCATGGAAATACCGAGGCTGTATCAATTATAGGAAGCATGAAATTTGAACCGATATTATTTACTGTTCCAGACAGCAAAATTCATCTAAATTATAAAAACTATGCTGAAGGAGAAATTTCTGTAAAGGATTGCGGAAGGTCAAAAAAGTTTGCATCAATACAATTTCACGAGGTAGATGATTGTATACTTTAACCCCCATACTTTTCACCCCTAGGCTCGTGATGTTTAGAGTGCAACCTGCAGTATGCATGTAATCTCTTGCTCTAGTCTGATAATCTGGTACTCTGCATTCAATGTAAAGGTGTCTTTATTTTTATAAACATAGCAAGCTAGTTCTAGTATATAAATACAGATTAGGGGCAGCAAATTTAATTTTTTAAATATAGGTCTGCAAGATTGGGTGAAGTGAGCACCAACAATGGATCTTACAATGGCTTTTTGTGCTAAAAACACTCTCTTGGATGCTGTCGATATACCCCAGAGCAAAATTCCATACTGAATCCTCGATTGAACCTCAGCGTGGTACAATGTCAGCATACATTCCAGTGTAACCGGGATCTCAAACAATGAAAAACATAACACTTACTCGATAATTTTGTAGTTACATTTTGACAATGCTCATTCCATAACAGATTAGACTCAAATGTAACGCCAAGGAATTTTACAGATTTAGCCTCCGGTAGATTTGTGTCCTTCAAAGAGATATTTGTGATATCTGTTCGCCTATGTCTTGTATGAAAAATCATATATTTGGTTTTCTCTAAACTTAACGACAGCTTGTTTGTTGCGAACCATTCTGTTAGAGTACGAAGCAGTGTATTTGTAATAAATTCTCGCGTTAATGTGGAGATATCATCGGCATACATGGTTAGGTAAATGTCTGATAAAAAAAAACACAATGTCATTAATATACAAGTTAAACAACACAGTGCCCAAATCAGAACCCTGTGGAATACCCATCACAACCGGCAATGAATGAGGTCGAGCAATCTCGATTTCACCAGAAAGTTTAACATGTTTAATTTTCACGTATTGGATGCGATAGTACAAGTAGGAAGCAAACCAATTTGCCACTATAGAAAGATATAATCGCTTATAAGCAAGAGGTAAGAAAATTTCTAAATCACTCTTAAATTCATTAAATTAATCACTCTTAACTGCTAAGTTTTGTAACTGTGTATTTAAACTGCTGCAGCGAGAGCATTTTTATGTGGTTAAATAAACCCGTTCATTGCTTGTGCACAATAATATCTAAAATCCCTTTTAAAATACTGAGAACAATGTGCAAGAGTATCTATTAGATCTTTCTCCTGATATCAATGTGGTGCACATCTGTCCTGAACTTAATTTCTGCAATCACATACGGTAGGCTGTTCGTCTTTAAGAATTTATAAATGCAGCATAGGAAGTGCACCTCTATAATCTCCGCGCTAACTCAAATGGTAGAGCGTTCGTCCGGTAAACGAGAGCGTGTAGGTTCGAATCATGCCTGAGGAGGAAAAAGAATTCTTGGGAAAAATTCCTCTTAAAATTATTACAGTAATTAGCATTAATACATTAATTTGTTAATGATTTCATACTGTCAGAAGCTTGCAGCAATCTATGCATAATTCGCCGAACTGCCGGCCTTTCAAGATCTGTAATTGATATGAGTCGATTCTTGTACAAACCTACATATACTCCTCTCTAGCGCAAATGGCAGAGCGTTCGTCCAGTAAACGAAGGTGCGTAGGTTCTAATCCTGGGTGAAGAGAGTCTTTTTCTTGGGAAAAATTTCTCTTAAAATTATTACAGTAATTAGCAGAAATACCTGTATCATATGCCTGTCAATAGAATCCAAGCACATTCCATATACCGAATCGTAATACATAAAATATGACAGTGTTACACAACAGCTTTTTTAATAATAATAATAATAATGTTTATTTGTGAGAATACAATAAGTATTTACAAACGTCATGCTTAGGTAAATATAAAATTTAAAAATATGAAAATACATATAGGTAACAGACAGAATATAATTTAATATACGATTTGACAAACAATAACGGTACAAAATATTTAAACATGCTCTTGTTATAGCTGGAGATACATTTACTGAAAATAATCATATATTACATAAGTATATAAGTATATGCCAAATGATCAGGTAACCAACCAGTGCATCGCCTGCGGATGCCAAACATTACAGCACTACAAGAAAATTCATTCGTTTATAGCCTAAAATATTCTTCAATGGAGTATAGCATATGATTTAAAAGATATGACAACACTATGTTTAAATTTATTTTCACTTTCTATGGATCTCACATTCTGAGGCAAAGCGTTGAAAGGTCTTAAACCCAAAACATTTGGGGAATTTTCACGTATCTTTAATGTATGGGAAGGAATATGCAAATTTGATTTAAATCTGGTGTTATGTGCATGGAAATCACTGTTTCGGGAGAATTTATTTTTATTTTTATATATATAATTTATTAATTCATATATATGTATAGATGTCACCGGCAGTATTTTAAATTTTTTAAGTACTGCCTACATGACTCACTGCTCTTAATACCTGCGATACACCGTATTATTTTTTGCGCTAAGAATACACCGCTGCTAGCTGGAGACGCACCCCAAAGAGTGATGCATATGATAATCTACTACGTACTGCTCTGGACGGACACCCAGTTTTCGCAAAAGTTTCTTTTTAAGTTGCATAGATTTCGTCATGTTTACTCCGTTCAGCCTTTGTCAATGTTTCGAAAGAATTTTCACAGATGTAGATTTTATTTTTGTATAAAGATTAAGTTAATGAGTTAATTGTTAATTTATTTAATGTTTCAGTTTTTTTTAAATTAATTTCATTATGTAGGTGTATTTTATTTGCTCATGTATGTTAGCGCCTTTTCTTCTAAATGTTGGCGTGATGTTTGTGCAGCAGCGTTGTACGTAGTCGAAAGTAGGATTTTTGTTACAAAAACGACTGGTGACTTGTATGAAGCAGCTCCTTGGTCGACTGTCAGCTTGAGTACATGTATTTTTAAATTGTTTGCTGCCATTTTGTTAATACTTTTGATATCTTAATTTGATTCGCATAATTTGTTTTATTTCGTCCACCAAGGAATTCGTTTTTTAATAATTGTTATTATATTGGTGTGTGCACACTAAAGGTGTAAGATCATTTATTATTTTTTGTGCAGGAAGATAGATTTAGTTGTAATTCTCTCTTTATATTTTAAAGAATTATTTTTTCCCGTTTTTCATTTTGCTGTTTTGTTTTAAATTATTAATCACCTGGGATTGGGTGAATAGAAGCATTGTGCTTGCTAATAGTTTTCAATTGTGTAAATTTTTAGTGTTTGTCCACCCATTTGTCCCATTTTCAAATTCAGTCAGTGCACAGCAGTACGTTGGCGTAATAAAATGATAATAAGCTGTTAAAATCAACCACTTGCTTTAAATTCCTTATTTGATAACATAATGAGTTCATTTTCCTTTTTAGTTATATTACAATGTGAATTCCATCTTAATGCTGAATCAAAATTTATCCCTAAAAACTTTATCCTTCCACACTCTCAATTTCTTTATTTTGGGCGAATACATGTATGTCCATGAATACCACTGCACTGATATTATCAGCATACATTACTACACTGAAATCAGAAAGAAAGCTGATTACATCATTAACAAAAATAATAAACAGCACAGGGCCCAAAACGCTTCGGATTCCTGCGGAACAGCTAATTTTCAGAAATTCTCGAAAATTAACTACACCGAACGCAATACTGATAAACATCTTTTAACTGAGCTTTACAAAATTTATTTGGAAAATATTCAATCAATTCCGGATGATACGTTTTTAATTAAAAAATGTATGTTATTATCTACTTTAGGTGACAATAAAAAGTCACTATGGGAGCTTGAATCATAAAGTTTTATGTCAGTAAATTCTATTAAACCTGGCTTCCTCATATCATTCAATTTAGCGAAGTTCTCGTGAAACCGAATATCCGGTGTCTTATTTCCTGCAAATTTTACGCTCATATAAATCTATTCCGTTGACGTCAAATACGCTATCAAAGAATCCTCTACCCGTACGACCTTTACTGCGACGTAAAAACGCCTTCGTGAAGAGAAATACTTTACATTTCGGGAAAATCTGATTAATATTAGCCAACCTTCGAATCGTTCTATTTATAGGGAGGATTATCGGAAAATATTTAATGCCGGCGACGAAAAAACGAATTCGTAGAAGACCAGGTAAATAGCTAATTCGTCTATTTTGAATCCTGTTTCGTGTGAATTTCGTATCCGTGTCGTGTCGTTAGCCGTCATTAACTCGAAAACTGTTATAAGGACGCGTGGCGACTGTTTTTTTATAACTTTTTTTTTTGTTTTGTCATATAATTATTGTCAATATAACGATATTTCTCGGTATTCGTATTCGTGCAAAGGAAAGAAAAAAGAAAGTGGGTCATAGCGACGCTTACCTATATTTATATCTCATATGTATGCATATATTTATTAATACCAGTGCATGCTTGTTAAATACTCGTAACAACGTTGTTCTCGGAAGAGATTTTGAGTTATTGCATTAATTATATACGTATAATATAAAATAATCTTATAGCAATAACAGCCACACGACGAATATTTATTAAGTAATGAGTATTACACAGGGCATTTCAGTTGAAACGAGCCACCTTCTTAACTAACTCTTTATCTTCTGTGATTTATATAAAATCCGAAACCTGTCAATTGTCATATCAAAGGGGAAAAACTTTTAAACTTTTAAGCCGAAAGAGTCAACCGCAATAAGAATATCGATTTCATGAATTTCAAAGAGCCACAAATTGTTATTTCCGCTTTTACATTTTATTTCAAATTTGAATTGTATAAAAAAAGGGGTTATTAGATACAATACGACGTTACTTATTATTATTTTGTATAATTTATATTATTACCATGTTACAAAATATGGTACTACGCTAGGGAAAATAAACAATGAAACTATATTTAAAAAAAAAAACGATGTGAACAATGATCTTGCATTTCTCTAGAAAGTTTTGGTAAGTCCGGCATATAAGTGGTAGTTTTTAGTTTAAGATTCGACTTATTTGGTTTCTTAGCTTGTTCTTTATTAAGTTCATGGATCTAAAGCAATTTTTCCTATTTGGTCATAGCATTCCGGCAAACAATTCCAGGCATCGAAAATTAGTGCCTCAGGCTTGGCCATCTCTTTTAAAGTTGACCACTTATGTTGCGATACCAAAGTACATTTCTGCCTTTTGTAGCTCTTCTAAGCTCCTTGTTAGGCTCGTAAATATCGAACTCCACAAATCTTTGCTTTTTGAATTTAGTAAATGGATTTCAAATGAGCCAGCATTGATATCAAATGAAGCAAAATTTAGTTCTTTGCTGTTTACTTTGAGAGGATTCGCAATGAAAGCTAAGGTAGGCTTATTTATATTGAACTGATCAAATCATTTTGATCGTTCTTGTGAAGTAACTGGTATCAATAGAAGCACTGTTTCCATCCCGATGTTTTTTTTTTTTCAGGTTTGGAAATATAGTAATGTGCCCATCTCCATATCTTCAGCCAAAAGAAGCAATTTATTTTCAAAAAAAGAACTAGTTCTTCCAGTAATGAAAATGCAGTGTTTCCGTTTCCTTGAAGCTTTAGATTTAGTTTATTGAAATGCATTGTAACGTCAGTCATAAAATGTAACTTTGTAGCTATTCTTTCAATTCAGGATGATCAATGGCTTTATTATTTAGGAACGTGATAATTTTATGCAGACATGAGAAAAAACGCTTTAAAACACTGCCTCGTGAAAGCCATCGTACTGCTGTGGTTTGGACAACCCAATTATCATGAGATGTATTTTAAGTTGCATATTATGGTTGTTTTGATATTTGTTTGATCAGCTGATTTTCAATTTACCGAAAATTTTCACAATTTTGTTTTGTTTTGTATTGGTTTAAGTTTAAGAGTTTATTGTATGATTAAGATTTTTTTTTATTAATCCAGTCATTCAAATGTTTATTGTTTGCTCGTGCTGATTTAATGCGTATTCTATTTAATATTGTCGTTGTAATGTTATACGTCTGCGTTGTACGATTTTTGAGAGTGGGATTTTTGTAAGAAAAACAATTGTAGGATTTTGTTAAGGAGTTCCTTGTTCGACTATTGACGTGAGTAGACGCTTTTCTTCAATCTTTGTTGTTGCCATTTTGATATTCATTTTGTATTGTAAAATTGTATTTTCTTTTATATAGTCAATCAAGGAATTTTTATCGTAATAATTGTTAATATATTAAAGTGTGCACTTTGTAGATATAGGATCAATTATTATTTTTTGTTTAGGAAGATTTATTTTAGTTTTTTCATTTCTGTAAATTTCTAGCATTTGTCCACGCTTAGATTGTTTTAATTTGAGAAACCACGTGGATAGAAATTCAAAGATATTGAATAATTTTCCTGAACAAATAAAACTTTTGCTTTGCATAGGAAATAACATTGTCCTATTTTAAATTAGAGTCTAGTGCAGTTTTTATTTTAGGCCAGAACCTTGAGTTCAGGGTTTTTTTCTGCACAATTGTAATTTAACCCGTTGTGAAAAAATAAATTGATTGTTTAATTAGCGTCACTGGGTTAAAAATTCTGTTCTTTTATTTTATATTAAACCTTTATGATTTTTCGTGAAATTAAGAAAGAGTGATTTCTTTCACTCACAATTTACTTTTCGTGGTTAGATTAAAGTTTTAATTCGCGAGGGTAACTCTGAGATTAATAGTTCTTTTGTTCATTAAAAAAAATCCGTTGAGCTAGCTAATATTTTCTTTCTTTTTCATTTTAAGTTCATTTAGCATTTTTATTTATCTCAATTTATACACAGCAGTACGTTATTGTGCACAATTAAGTCCGAGTAGTGGTTACCCATGTCATCTAATAATTCTTTAAATTGGCGATGACAGAGAGCCTTAGCTAAAATGCTATTCGTAATATTAATAACCAAGTTCATAACGTCAACTATTTCTTTCGGAAAGGATTGTGACCAAACGCTTCCAGGTGAATTAAGCAATGCATAGAAAGGATTTCATGCTCAATTTTTCTTTTTAAAATTGAAACGAATCCTTTGTTTATCCCAGTCGTGCTTTTTGCTCCATGCAATGGAAACAATCGTATTCACATTAATGTCTAATAGCAGCAATCCTAATAATTCCTCCTTAGGGCCTTAAGGTGAGACAAATTTTACAAATAGTGCCACTTGCGCTGTGTCTTTTATGTCATAAGACTCATTCACAGGAATTGATATTGCCGAATTCAGTTTTTTTATCCTTCAACTGTTGTTGTGTCACATCTAAGTCTATTTTAACAGTTCGATCTTGTACTGTTTTAGCAGGTAGTTGAATATCTTTGATTTTTTTACAATTTTAGCTTTGAATGAATGTCGTTTGAATGAAACACGGCCGGTGTCAGAATCCTTACTGAATATAAAAGTTTTCGGGCTGATATGCCGTGGTCTAATTCTTGTAGATGTCGACGTTTCGCCAAACTCTGCGGCTGGCATCTTCAGGACGGTGATCTAGCAGTTTCACTAGTTGTCTGATGAGTGAACCATCTTTTTTGTCACTTTTTTATCCAGTAAGGATTAATTTCAGTTTTGTTTTTAAAATCATTAAGCAAGATCCTCAAACGCTTTTATAAAACACTGGTTAATATAATGGTTTAGCTATTTCAAGCGAAATTTTGAAGTTAGCCATATTTACGCTGTTCGTGGATTGTGTCTAATTATGTATCAAGGACCTTGACATCTAGGTTATTCAAATTTAAATTTAAAATTGAATAGATTCATTTGTGTCCGTTCGCCTAGCTTTTAATTTTTATTTAGGGGAACTTAAAGAGCCGCAGTTGTTTTTTGAAACGGCTCACGAGCCGTGGTTTGCCGACCGCTGGCTCTATTCTATCCAAGAACGTTTGGAATTAGTGACTCTATTCAATTTTTAAGGATGGGGGCTGCTGTGCCCCAGTCATTAAAAGTTGCCCCCCATTGGTATGACAATTGACAATGTCTCTTATGGTTTGTTATCTTTAATATGTATTCTCCCCACACAATAAATTTAAGCGTGCAAACTTAGAATGCCAAGCAACATACATTACAGACTTCCAAGAGCGAATAATCTTAGAATCAAACCTCGCATCGGTGAGATAAGACTCGAGATAGCACTTACTCGTGCTTCACTCGATGTTTATCTTAATCATTCACGGAACGTAATTGTTTCCTGGTCCCCTCTCTCTCACTTCTGCAAGCACGTCCGCTATTTTTAATAACTATCCGCTAGATATCTACGTTTCGCGTTTCGCCATTATTTCTCGGAAGCCGGTTCGGATAATCGCGATCGTTAGAAGGCAAAATAAGAGGATATTTAAGCCCGACGCAAAATCGCCGTCCGTTCCGTTAGTTTGTCGCTCGCCGTTGCCTAACTGTGTTCTCGTAATTATTTTAATTAAGGAAGTCTATTAGCTTTTCGCCTGCGCGTTCGTGGGACTAATGCGACTCGTTTAGATTTCCATATAATGTAATCATCTTAACGAGGAAAGTTTCGAGGCGTTCATTGAGCGTCTGTGTCGGCATCAATGCGACATAATTATAACGGGATAATTAGGGCTAAATCCAGAAGGTGCAAATTGCTTTCGTGAAATGAAGTTGATGAATTATGATGCTATTACTGCTAATATTAGTACCTATATAAACTAATTTCATATAATTTAGGTTTATTATAGGTAATGAGTTGGAAGTGGCAGCGAAAAATAAATTTTCAAATCGTTTTAAATTTATTGATAACGACGTTATTAAATGTTCTGTTCCTGAGGGTTAGGAGTACCTACCAGGCGCGTCCCCGAGGTGGTGGATAGGGGAAAGGCTATCCTGTCAGGGTTTGCTCAAGACGAGATAGTTTATGGCGGCTATAAGCCCGTCCTCTCTGATTAAAACCGGAGCAGAGTGAATGAAAACCGTTGCCGTGAACCACTCCCCTCGCCCGAGCTGGTCGTGCTCATGTGCTAAGCCCTGTGCACCCGGGTTCTACAACGATGTCAGTTGTTGCTTTCGGCTACTGAAAGCCCAACTGTTAAACCAGGTCCGGAAAGGGATGGGGGGTCTTGGCTTAACTGCATGGACCAGGAGGAGACAACCTCAATGAAAACCTAAATCCTAAGGAGGCGGACTAGGCTGATGGGTTGCGTGGCTGGATAGAAGACTAGTCTACTAGTCCAACCTTGGGGCACCTGGCGCACCCCATTGTATTTAGCCTTACCTTTGCATACGGGGCTCTGTGGAGGTGGACTTTTTCTTCCCTAGTTACTCGTGGGATCAACCATGGAGGAAGGACGTTTATTAGCGGGACGACACCGCTAATAAACAGGAATTGGAGCAGGACCTCCATAAGAAGCCTTTCACTTCCAAAGTGAGAGTACCTCGCAAGGAAAGAACGAAGGGAGGAGCAAAACGACTGGAGCAGATTGGGGAACAGGTTGGCATTCATCCCCTCTCAAATTGCGTAGCACTGTGCAACTCAAGGGCGTTGCACCTGGAAGCACGTGAAATCGAAGAGGGATACTTACCTAACTTGGGCCTTCTGATATCCTACACTTTCTGAAAGGAATAGGATTGGAAGGCCAGCTGTAAAACAGCAAGAACAGGGGACACAATAGATCTTTTAGGTCGCACTGTAATATCACCCTTGCAATATATACATACATATATAAACTGTTCTGTATACTGAATTGTCTATTTCGACTATTTGAAATTATATTCTTCATTTCCTATTTACTAAACCACTAAGGAAAAGCACTGGGGAAATACTGACTCATATTGTCGTAATAGTAGGTCCCTAACAGAATAAAATTCTGGATGCGAAAATATAAGTATTTTTTTTTAAATAAAGATGAATCTGAAATCACTAGGCTAATGGGCAATGTACTTTAACCCACAGCGTCCAGTGATACCATATTGTATCAATAAATGTTGCTTTGTGTTTTTATTTTTCCGGAAACATTTGATTTTATGCCCTACTAATTCCTTCCTTAAACTGCAATAAACATCCGGACTAAGCAAGAAGTCGAGAGAAGTTCGTTTTCTATTAATCTTTTACTAAATTTTGTCCTGCTTTCAAACATGGACATTTGTTGGGCGAAAATAAAGTTTTCTGTTTGTATTCGGTTCTCCCTTTTTCTTTTATTTATTACTGCATGCTACATGTTCTATATTCTATATAATAAGATACTTTCAACTTTATACAAATAGTTTACTCACATTCAGAAAAGTTACTGTGTTGAATTAACAGAATGCTTTTTGTTGATTGTTTGTTGGTATATCGACCGCATGTCTCCCTCAAATAAGTACAAGTTATTACAACTAAATTATTTTTCACGTGATACGTTTCAAAGGGTTGGATTGAACTCTTGCTAGGATTATTATGTTTGTTGTAATTTGTTGTACTAATTGTTCTTCGTTCCTACAACAACAAAATTTGGTTCGCCATATACAACCAAACAGCATTATTAAATTAACTCAATGTTGGTTAGCTCAATGCAGGTATTTTTCTGAGTGTATATTTGTCATTCACAGGTCCTAAAGCACTAGAATGATCAGATGTCTCAAAATGTTTATTTTTCAGACCTAGGTTTTCATTATCTCAAGCATTGGACATGCGCTATGTCGATGAGTCATTAGGAGAAGAATTGAAAGTGATATAACGCCACCAGAAGTAAATGCAGATACTGACGAAGGCTCTGCAGACGAAGATGGAGATGCAATGATTTATAATTTGATTGGACCACAACTTAGAACTTCCGCTGAAATAAAGTTGAAAACGAATTAAAAGTTAGGAGATGATCCATTACCTGTAACTGGAAACTCTATTCTTTTGATATCGAATACAATGATGTATTCTGTTATATCTGTTTTTTTTTTTTTAAACCAGGAATGGATCTCGAAGACAATTAGTGAAGCTCCGATATGGATTGAAGGGAATTTTGAAGTGCTGATATTTTTGAGTTATTTTTTTTGACGATTCCGTGTTTGAGAACATAGTAGAAGAAACCCAGAAATATGCACAATTCAAAAATAAGCCCGATTCCGCTATCTCATTCAACGAAGTACGCTGTTTTGTTGGAATTTTACTTCTCACAGGATACAATCGCTTACCATCAAAGTATATGTATTAGGAAGAAAAAGAATATGTGCGAAATTTGATGATTGTGAAAGCCATGAGGAGAAACAGATCTATTCAGATCCAACGATTTGTCAATTTATCGTCAACAATGTTGCCCATGAAAACGATAAAGTGTGGAAAATACGTCAACTAATGGATAGACTCCAATCCAGGTTTTTAAAAAATTTCCGAAAACCACAAAATCGGAAAAATCAAGATATGAAGCTATGATTGGGTGCTACGGGCATCACGGAAGTAAACGATATATTCATCGTACATCGCAATTACGAGTCTTTTTTGAACCAGATCCATCTGCTTTTGATTCACTAATGAAGCTGCCTTGCCGAAACTTTCATTGGATTTCTTCGGGGTTTGTGGTGGTGTTTTATAGACTTCATCATGTCTTTTTAAGCCTTGGTGCTCTTCTTATTACCCTTAGTGACTTAGCTTACGTCTCCCCTTGGGCTTATCTTTTTCCCTGCCTTCGCAGTATGGTTTCTGCCTTCCGCTTGAGTGGGGCATCCGTAACTCTAAGCAGAGACCCTTTAACATGTGGTTTTTTATCCGGGCCAGATGTAATATACTTAGTTTTTTAACGACGCTGATACTCCTCTCCTACTCAGAGTGCGCATACATTCATCTAAAGAAATAGACTTATTGGAAATCAAATAATTAAAACTCACTCAAATAACTTCGGTAAGTTGCATCCCTCCATCAGTCAATATTGATGGATTTATGGGAGTAAAACGGTTCATATTCGTCGCTAATTCTTGGTATTCCGAAGGAAGTATGCCTAGAATAGCAGTTGTGAATACGTTTTGGAAACAGATAATATTGCACATTTAGTTAACAGATTTTTTTTAACTCTTTCCGGTTTCCGTAATAAAATCTCGTGTAGTGCGGAGTGATCGAATATTCTATGTCTCGTCAAAATTATGCAATACACATGCATTATTATTTATAACAAGAGCATACAGATTACGTATACATTGTATGCTTAAATAAGTCCGATCTCCTTACTGTATATTCGACAACGACAATATATCTCGACACCAAAATTCACTGAAATCTCAATTAATCGACTCCGACTGAACTCGAGCCGGGGTAACTAATAAATCAATGGGACAATTAGCATTTGACATCGTGTACGTGTGGGTACGTTACACACGCTGTACAGCGCAGATAGGAGCCCCCGTTTGGGTGTGTGCGTGCCCGTGCGTGTGCCATGTGGATCGTTGACACCTGCAGCTGTAAGGTCATTCGAAGTATCGACCCGTCCGCGTTCTGAGAAGACCTCCATTTATCATAATATTGCTGGACCGGCGCGTATAAAACAGTGACAGGTATAGATGCGTTACACTGCGCCCGCCTGTAATGGGGGATAAAATTCAGTTTACAGCCAGCATATTTTACCAGCCAGAACCGATCTGCATAAAAGTTGCTTAATGGACATGAAGACGTTTGGGTATTAATAGTAAATTTAATGTAATTTTTAGTAAAACTGGGTTATACTACCTATAACAAATATATATACCAACATAAATGCAAAAATAAAAAGCAAAATATTGGTATTCTCTACCAAGAGGAAAGTGAAGTACTTGGTACCACCAATACGCCATTTGTAGTTGGTGCAGCAGGGAGAATCTAAGCATTAATCCAAACACAAAAACACTGTAATACCGTTCACCAGGAAGAAATGAGTGAAACTTTTGACACCACCCAGTATTCAAGATGTAAAGCATTTGCACCTAATGTAAAATACCTAGGCGTCGTATTTGATAAGACACTGGTTTGGAATCCGCATTTGGAGAAAAATCACTGACGAGGTGAGGCTATCCTTATGGACATGCCGAAGGATATGTGGCAGATCTTGGAGCTATTTCCTAAGCTAGTCCATTGGCCCTATGTGATAGTAGTACATCCAACCATAACTAAGGCAGCTATAGTATGGTGGTAAAAGGTGCAACAAACCAGAGCCACAACAAAACTTACATCGATACAAAGAATTGCAAGTGTGGCATTGTCTTCTTCCCCGTCATTTGCACTAGAACTTCTTCTGGACCTACCACCCTTGCACATTGTTGTGTAAAGGAAGGCAAGATTAACTGCATTGTAACCAATAATCTGCTAGAATCGGTTACTTCCGACGACATGTTGAGAAAGTTTTCAGAACATGACGTTTACTCGACCAATGATCGATGCATACTTCACTACCACATTTCAGAACAGAGAGGAATGGAGATGCAACGAAAGAACACTGACGGATTCAGACACCTCCTGGTTTACGGACGGTTCAAAAACCAAGCTGGATGTGGTGTTGCCGTGGGATTGCGATCGTTTCATTTATGGATTTTATCTAAAGTTTATTGTTTAATTAAATTAAGAATTAGACCCTGCAACGCCATCTAGCAACTAAATTTGGTACTCTTGCTCGTTCCAATGCATCTTTAGTCGTGATAGTCAAAAGTAATGTCTCATTTTTCGTTATTTATTTTCAAATTATTAGTAATTCATTGTCCGTCAAAATAGCTTTTCATTGTTCAATTATTAGTGCAAGTTTCGTTCATTAAAACCTTTTCTTTTGTGTGAATTACTCCGCATTGTTAGTTTGTCAGTGGCTGATTTGATGAACGTTGCATTTCCCGTTTCCGCTCTCGCTAAGCGAAGAGACGCACAGGGAGGCTCTTAAACATCTCACGCTCTGTAGTTCTCACCGTAGAAAGTTTTATTTGTTACCACGTTTGTTGTGGAATATTGTCAAGTGAGGAACTCAAATATCGAGTGCATTTTCTGTTTTACCTGAGGCTGCCAGGAGAAGTGTTCGTTGTATCGATATTTTCCTGAAAAAGTATTTATAAGCAGTAGCGTTAAGCCAGCATTCATTTAGTTTAATGGCATCATCACTGGTAAGCTGGACTTTTCTTTCGGTTGTTAACTTTATTAGTTTTGGTAATCCGGTCCTGTTCTTTAGGGCCTATTTTGTTTTGGTTTGAACTTGGAAGGAAAGAACCCTAGACGTAGACCACGCCTACGACACCAGCGTAACGCGCTAAATACCCTCTCAGATACACACTGATACCCGCCAGTTACCAGCTAAGTTTTTACTGTTATTTTATTTTTCTTTTCTTGTACTATATAAAAATTTGAATTTATCTTTAAAATCCTATCACGTCGTAAAGACCGTCAAGCCGAAATTACTAACCTATATTAAGATTCAAATTTATATTTCTTAAATACCATCGATAGTAGTAAATTTACTCATTGCACGCTCATTATATATAATTTAGATTACTAGTTAAGTGTAGAGGTTAAGAGCGATTGTGATCTTAACAGGTCCAACCTATATGTTAATATTTGTATTTCATTGTATTTTATTATTTTGTTTTCCTTTGTAACAAATATACAGTATCACCCAAAAATTTGTGTTTTAAATAAATTATTTCGACCCGATGAGACCTTCGAATTTGAGAGCGAACGAACCCCGGAACAATAGTCGCAATCCAAGAGTTAGATGATATTACAATTTACAACCATCTTTCAGGCTGAAATCTATGCCACTGAGATGTATGTGAGAAAGATTTTAGATGAAAATGGCAGCACAAATGGATAAAAAAAAATCAACGACAGTCAGGCGGTCTTGAAAGCATGAGAGGCGCATAAATGCAACCCGGAAACTGATCTGAAGCTGTTAAAATACTCCAAACACACTGAGGATGGCTAATAATCAATGCTTAATCTCGGTACTTGGGCACTTACTCATTCTCGGAAATGAGAAAGCAAACGTCCTTGTCAAGACAGGTGTTACTAGCAATTTCAGGGAGAACCAGAACCTGCCATTAGCATAGCACCTACGATAGCTAACCACCAAATGAAATTCTGGACAATACTGGAAAACTGTCCTGGTTTCGTTACAGGTCACTGTAAACTCAGTAAGCACTTACAGAGAGAATCGCGCCTTCTTATGAGACTGAATGCCGACTGTGTTTAGAAGATGAGGAACAGAAAGCATATTTTCTGCCATTGTCCTATTGCTACAAGAATCAGGTATGTAACCTTCGAAAAGGCTGACCCTTCCCTAGAAGACCTGAAAACAATCTCATTCAGCAAGATACTGAGCTATCTTACTGATGAACTTTAAGATATTGTCCGCTCTATAATAGACCTTAGTGGTTGCAGTGAACAGAACGGCTAATCGAACCATGCGGATGCTACTCCTCACTAAACTAACTAACTATTCAAAATGCGAAGTTAAGGTTTACAAATAATGTAAAGTATCTAGCAGTCCTATTTGATAGGTACCAAACTAGCATTCCACAAGGCAAAGTTTGCCATGGATTTGGCAAAAGGTATGTGTAAAATGTTGTGGTCTATTCCCAAAATTGGCATTAGGTGAAATGGTGGAGAAAGATAGCACGGTAGTAGGAAGCGTACCAACCCAGAGTTACAGCAAAACTTTTGTATGATCGCAAGTACAGCAATCACTAGAGTAGTATTTTCTTTCCGTAAATAGCATTAGAAAATATTTTGGATTCCCACCCCTGCACATTTTTATGAAAACGGAAGCTAGATTACTTACATTATGCCTTTGGCACATAGAGCATCAGTCACCAGAGGAATGAGCTGCTAGGATATGCTGAAATGTTATCGAACTTTATATGTACTTAATAATCCATGATGGATGTATTTTTTACTATCTCCTTTCCAAACAGAAAGGATGTAACGAAAAAAATATCCACACAGATAGACACCTGTTGTTTTACTGAAGATTCGATAACAGAACAAGGTACTGGCTCAGGAATATTTTGTTGACAAAAAACAAACAATTTTTTCGTGTTTTTAGTATTTCTAATAAATCGAGTGTATTCGAAAGGTGATTTGTTAAATCGATGAAAAGTTTTGGTAATAATAAGCAGTAAATTTCTTATTTGTATGTATTACAGATATCACAAGAAGTGCGTTTACAGTAAACCTGGGAGCAATGAGATCGGTACCTACCACTGCAATTGAAGTAATTCTGAACCTGCCACCAATACATATTTATATACAAGGAGCCGCAAGGTCCACAGTACACAGACTTTTTGCATAGTCAAGTCCGTAAGTAAATCGCACGCGCCTGACTATAAGAAAACAGACGAACTCAAAGAGGCACCCCTTTTAAAGAAATGCCATTGATGCCATGGTTCAAAAATTTAACCTAGATAGAAAATATCAGGTTATAATATCAGATAAGAAGGACTGGGAGACAGGTACTCCGGTAAGAGCGGACTCAAACTGGTATACAGACGGTTCTAAAACGGGCTACGGCGTTGGAGAAGCCTAAAAGGGCTCTTTCGGCAAGCTTCAGCAAAGACACGACTGTGTTCCAAGCTGAGGTTGCTGCAATTCACCATTGCGCCCGAGAAATAGAAAGATGTACCGAATCAGGTAAAAGCGTCGCTATCTTCTCTGACAGTTAGTCCACACTTAAAGCGATTAGCTCCACAAGCGTACACTCTAAGCTGATTTGGGACTGTGTAAGCGCCCTAAATGAAGTGGGCACCCGAAGGAAATTAACCTTGGCCTGGGTCCCTAGCCTCTCGGGCGTGAGAGGAAATGAGGCGGCGGATGAGCTGGCCAGGTAAGGTTCATCAAGGTCATTCGTTGGAGCCGACCCCTTTTTCGGTACTACCAAATCACAAATTAAAAAATCTATCAATGAATGGATACATAATCAGTCCAGAGAGTGGTGGCAAAAATCACCGGGACAAAGACAGCAAAAAGAGTTCCTAAAGGATCAGAGGCCTGAATTCACGAGAGATCTACTAAATAAAGATAGGAAAACTGTCAAAATGATTGTAGGTCTGCTGACTGGTCACTGTAGACTAAATAGGCATATGTACAACATAGGCTTGGCAGATGATGCAACCTGCAGATACTGCCAAGACAAGGCAGAAACACCAGTTCTTGTGCTGTGCCAATGTGAAGGCCTGACGAGGAGAAGGTTTCTAATATTGGAGGAGGAGAACCCCACAGCTAGTAGCTACATAAAGAAGCCGCTCTCAAAGATGATAGGCCTAATTAAGAGGGCAAAATTAGAGAACCTAATCTACAGTAAACCTACGCTGCTAGTGATATACACATACTTTTGTATTCATCGTTTGATTGACTTTTTGGGGCAGAAAAAAATGCTCCTTTCACATTTATCATCAGTAGTTAGTCTTGGTATTTTAGTAAGTCAAAGTGCCATGCCAGCGCAAAAAGGAACGTGTATATTACTTTTTAAATGAGGTTAATATATTTTTTCTTAAATCATTCAAGCTTCGATTAAAAATTGCAGTCAACATATTCCCAGAAACAATGGCCTTGAATTAATAAAAAGGTGTAGTGTGGTATTGGTAATTGTCTTCCTACCATTAACACAATGATAATTTAAATTAAAATAAGATTTTACCTATTAACTTAAAAGAAGAATAGCTTTGGAGCGATATCCATGCTTCTGCACATGCCAAGTCAAATATTTAATTCTTGTAAGTGTTGAGCGTGCGGGTCTTGCACCTAACAAGAGTTATTTTGAAACTAATTATTTCGATGAACCATTGGAACAAAATCTCCCATCATTAATATTGGATTCACAAACCTCCAAACTCGATCACCATCAGAAAGTTCTTACACACAGGCGAGTTTTATGTGGATGCGCCTTCCTTAATTTGAAAACCTTTGCAAAATAAACCCATTCAATTCAGGAGTTAATCATATGCTTACAAAATATATCGCATAATACATCTCATCAAAGTTAAATTACCGGGAAATTGCACAGATGTGTTTAATGAAGTCCCTAACAGGTCTCTTTTATTTCTTTTCGCGAATCAAAAGTTTATTGGCAAAACCATTTCCAACGTTAACAATCCCTTTATGCCGGGCGCTGAATAAACGAACACCGGTTTACCGAGAAAACCCGACGCTGCTGGATGGATGCTCGACATTATAACAAAGAAGAATGCTTATAGAACACACGGGTCCGTGTGCATAAATGCATCTTTTATGCACGCTACTGCGTACAGGTATTGAATTTCTCTTCTGAGAAGTTCGCACAAAACATTCGTTAATTAGAATTACAGACTTATATGCACACATATTGGATGGACGCACATAAGGAATCATGATGAAGCGGCGGCTCCTCATTATGAGTATATATTTTTTGTTGCAATGTGCTCACGAAGTACGTGAACAAAGACATATTGCGCCAATTGATGATTTCAGGAAACGCTTTGACATTTCTGATTATTCCCTTCCTTGAGGGAACGTAAATTATGTGACAATGGCACTTCTTGCACAATTTATGATTTGCCGTGCCGTAATAAAATAAAAGAGGTTATAGGGTTTGCCTTATACATATACAGGGTGTATCAAATAAAAAAGTAAATTTTACTTGGGTGTTAACTACACGACATATAAAGCAAAACCCGCGGAACGGATTATCATTAAAAAATAAAAAAAGTAAAATTTACAGCCAAAAATTCTTTAGTCCGGCCTGATGCAAGGAAACAACAGTTAAGGACCCGCTAAACATGGTATTATGATAAATACATTGCACTCATTCAGGTATTATCCTAATGGTATGCCGTAAGTTTATTTAACGTCATTCTGATAATATAAAGGCCTTGTAAAAATAGAAAACTGAGGCATTTTAATATTTCTTATTTTTATAAAATAAACATTCCTTATTTGTTAAGAGCATTCTACGTAAGTCTACAAAGTATGATTTTTAATATCCTGATAAGAACGTTCGAGTTTCACACGGATATCCGACTTAAGTAGTTAAAAAACGTAAAATTTTTCTTTTGCTTTGTCGAATCGAGAGTATAGTTGTTAATGAAACGGTACCACCTGAATCTGAGTTAATTCTTTTGGATTATTTAATCAAATAACGCAAAATGAATTGAATCGAATTACACACGAAATAATGTAGATACAAGAAAATTTGCAAACACGCCTTTTACTAATGATGTCGCGCGAAAAATGAACTCTATACATTCCCGCCTTTTGCCATGCAACAAGCTTAGATTTTCTTTATGATAATCATGATGGTCCTGAAAAGAGATCGTTTTTTTTCGAGACGGGAAGAATTTAAATAAAATGTTCGAAGTGGCTTGCACTCCAAGCGGCAATCCACACAAAACTAACAGCGGTAATGGCTGAATGATAGTGGTATGTGGGAGTAATACACGCGAATTTAGGTTGGCCAGGTGCGGCTCTAGCCACGCGCATTTACAAAATATTTTTTTTTCTCGTTAATGCTTACAGATAGACCCCTGTGCATTAAGACTTTTTGATCGTATATGATTACAGCTGCTACATATTATTATAATTTACCTCTATATTTGATACACCCTGTATAGGTAAAATACGTGAAACATGTGTTCTAAAGGAAGTGTTGAATAAAGTAGGTTTTGAAATTAACGAAAAATAAAACAGAGATTAGAAACAATCCTCATAAATTCTCATTAAATTATTCTCATTTATTTTACTTACTTTTAATAAAATAAGGACGGCCGATTCACAAGTCCTGATCATAGAGTTACACCTGAAGATCCACTTCTAGGCCAGAAACACCTCTGAGGAATATTTAGAAAAGATAAAACAGTGCATTTAATTGCTACTATTCCTCTTAAAGGCCGAATTTAAAAGCAAGCGGTATTAAATTTAGTGGACATCCCAGCACGATGCGCTCTTTAGTCCAGAGTTTCGTCTAGTTGGACACCCCGGAATTTGATACCTTCTAGACCGAAGAGAAATGCCAATTAAGGACGTTTGGAGTGGAGGAACATATAGTTAGCCTTGGATAGGTTCATATTCAATTATTTGGAGCCAACCAAAATCCTGACTCCCCCAATAAAATAGCCGCACCATGCAAGGGGTCTGTGCCCGTAACAAGTGCAGTAATTACAACAGCATAGCAAAAATAATGAAAACCTGATCAAATCAATAATGTTATTATTAAAAATAAAAAACAAAATTGGGCATGAAACAGATCTCTGGGGATACCAGTAATAACAGGTAAATGTAAAGATGTAAATTGCCAGATATGATTACTCGACGATGTAATTGAAGTTTCTTCTTGAAGTCAACTATTGCGGCAAAACACTTGATGAAAGTCAGGATCATTCAAATCACTGCCGAACGTCATTTTTCAAACACTATTACCAACAGCTAGTAGAACGACGGTCGCGTATTATCTCTATAAATTATCAGCCAACATTTATGACAAAAAAAAATAGATATTCAAAACTCCCGCAAAATACTCAATAAAACAATTTAACTTTCATTAACACAACTTTCTTTTGTCTAAATCTAAGTATACGTGGCCTGCTAACTATGTTTTGACTCGCTAGTTAACATCTTATAACTTGAGAAAACTTGTATGAAAATCGAATCGTCCTCGAAACAGATCACTGCATACTCATTATAGCACATTATACACTTTATTTATGAAAACTAAATTATTACAAATCATCCTAACCCCGTGCTCCACCTAAAAGTTACCACACGAGGCTACCTATTCTAAGTACTATATGGGTTCCATAACAATGAAATGATCCTACTCTAACTAAATAACTTCTCTATGATTTTTAATAATACCAAAATATAATCAGTAGCCTGCGACCCATACGAATATTACTTTGAAATATGATAAAATGTATTGTGATTATTAGCACATTTAGGATATACATTGTTAACCGAGTGTAACATCACAACATTACAAGTTCGAAATTCGTGCGGTCGAATGTTGTAAAATCGCATATTCGACGGGTCCAATTTCAATATTTCATCGAGTATAGTACAGAGTATCATATCGTCATTCTGGTAGCTACGTAATATGATTGTTTATAGTTTCATTGTGTTATATTTGCTATAAGCAACATATTTATGACGTAGTATAAGAGATAGTTTACAGGTTTAATATAGTTTTGGTAAATAGGTGATACATATTCATAACTTGGTTCTATTTCTTTTCTTAACTATGTTCCACAATTCGACCTACTTCTCCTCTCCTCTATCGCGTCTCCAATCGGTTATTTTCTCACACCTACCTATCTTTTTCTTCCTGTATATGTGTCCGTACCACTTATCCTTTGCGCTTCACTACTTAAACAATATCTCTCCTCTCATTCTATTTGTTATTTCATAGTTCATGAATCTTCTCTTTTCACCTCCATTTGTTTTCACTGGTCCGTATATCCTCCTCATTATGTTTCTCTCAAAAGTTCTTAATTTTTCCAGGTTCTTGTTTGTTAAGGTCATCGTTTCTGCTCCATATATTGCTACCGGTCTTATTGCTGCTTTGTATATCTTAATCATTGCTTTAACACTTAATTTTTTACTTTGCATGTGCTCTCTATATCTGTAATAAGCTCTATACCCTGCCTGTATTCTTTGCGATATCTCCATAGAATTATCACTATCTCTCTTTATAATCACCCCCAGGTATCTAAAATTATCCACAACTTCATATTCGTGCATTCCTAGTTTTAATTTTCTCTGTTCCACTCTTTTCTGTCTCGTACATATCATAACTTTGGCTTTGTCTTGATTAATTTTTAGTCCCCTTACTTTGCTTCTTTTCTAGTCATGTTCGTCAAGGAATTGCTGGAGTTCTTCTGTTACTGGCCGCTATTTACTGCTACGTCGTCAGCATAGTGCCAATACTGTGCACTAGTTTCTGTCCTATTGTACCGTTTATTTCCATCTTCC
Organism: Protaetia brevitarsis; assembly: GCA_004143645.1. Classification (NCBI taxonomy): domain Eukaryota; kingdom Metazoa; phylum Arthropoda; class Insecta; order Coleoptera; family Scarabaeidae; genus Protaetia; species Protaetia brevitarsis. The sequence goes on along the minus strand of RXPK01000940.1, from coordinate 10,648 downwards.
TCATAATTGCCTCCAACACGTAATGTTCAACAATGTGATGACACTGCGTGTCGCCCTGTCTGAACCCCTTTGTCAATCTCGAAATTCACCTGTTCTGCCCTCTTCAGTCATCACCATAGCTTTGGATCCCTCCATCGTCATATTTATTAACTTGATTATCTTCTTCGGTACTCCCATACTTTCCAGATCCTGCCTCAGTTTCTCTCTATCAACACTATCAAATGCCCGTTGGAAGTCCACGAATAGTATCATCAGTTCTGTGTTATGCTCACGACACTTTTCCATTATCTGCGTTATGATATGTATTGCGTCTATCTTCAATAGGTACTGAAGAAAAATTACGTTAAGGATTGTCGCCCCTATTTTTCCCTTACAATAGGGGTTAGGAATGTGAGATTAATTGTATGGTTATTTTATATAAAGAACAATAAAAACAAGGTAATAACCCTTCCTCAGATGCGAATGCAGTTTTCATATGCTTAACGAGAGACTCTTTCAATATTTCCATCATGTTTGTGACATAATTCTTGTGTTGTGCGCAATTCCATGCAAAAGCCTATGTAGAAAAGTCAAATGTGAAATGTCAAAAACCATTTACACTACCAACCTCACATAACGTCACCACAAACAAAGTAAAGCTTTGCAACACTGTACAAACAACATCGATATCGAGTAACGCTTGATTTCGCGTACCTGACATGGTTTCAAGGGCAGGTGTACGATTATTTCCAAAATAACGTAGACGGTATTTAGATATGTGTGCGTAGAGAATAGAAATATCTACAATTTTTAAGAATTTTTAATAGTTTTTCGTTTTTGTAGGTTATGTGACTTTCCTGTAAAACTAACCAATTTCCCAATCCAGTTCATGTGCGTTCCTTTTGCAAAATGTTTACCACTCCCATATAGCTCTACCTTAATTCTCGATAACTCACATCAAGTACACGAGAACAGTCAAAACTTTTGAGAATCGAATACTTTCGATTCCTAGTGTCTCTAGAATTCCCATCACAAGCTTTCATAGGTTTGTACACAAATTCTATATTGTACTCGCACATTCCTCAAAATTACTTAAATCTGGTAATCAAATTTGACGAATTTCAGACCTAAATTGTGTACATTTAAACTCTTAGACATTTCAAGGTGAGTATACTTACACACATGCTAAAATACAAAGCATATAGTGACAGCGTTCCAATTGTATTGAGAAATAAGACATTTTAGAAGGGGCCTAACTAGGACAAGCAAAAATGCTCGTTATACACGCACAATAGGCCTACTGATGCTATGAAGTGTGCTCGCTTGGAAAACGCATTCCCGGTACCAATTAGCGAATGCCGTAACGAAACAATGAAGCCTTTGTCGAAAAGACAATTCACAAATGTATGTCGCGCCAATGGTAAACGGCGTTAGTGCAATTAACTTGTGACGCAATTAACAACCTTGCTATCCTATGTGATACAATGGGTCCAAACAAATCTTTTTAAATTATCTGATGCAGAATATTATAGAATATTTCCCTTGATTATATTTGCCTTATTGTATACTCAGTGATATTAGAAGTGTTATATCCAGAAGAAATAATTTGATCAACTTGATTTTTTGGTATCAGAATGACTATATTTAAAGCAAGCTACGGTAAGAATGTGAACTTTTTATGTTTGATAATATTTTGCAAAACAAAATTATCTCTTAGTTTCTTTTTTTTTGTGAAGAAACCTGTTTATGAGAGCTGACTAGTACAGGCATGTTTGATTATTGCGCGTTTACCTACTGTATATGCATTGTGCTCACAGTCAAGTGCTCTACAGGGCTATCCTCATATCATTAAAGGTGTATTTGCTATAAATAATACGAAAGCTGTTAATGTAATAAAATGCATAAATAAGTAAATAACATTAACTGTACATGTAAAGGTGGCAACAGTTCTCGATGCAAACAAATTTCAGCTGTCTTATGGAAAGTAAAGTGACTATTTATTAAAATTAATAGTGAATGTTCCTTGTTTACAGTAATGTATGATTACAGATTGCCTCTAAATGAATTGGAAACATTGTCCCAACTGACGTTGCATGCACATGGAAATCCAGTAAAGCAGCAGCTAAGAGAGATATGCAGCTGTTCCAACTCTGATATGCCTTGCTTCCGGAAGAAGTTTTACTCTGTTGAATTACCTTCAAAGGACATGAAGGATAAAATTAAGAAAAACTTTTTCCTAATGTTTTTCTCCATTGCACATGGGGAAAAGTGTATTGTTAAAATAAAGACAAATAGTGTATTAATTACAATATTTTCTAATACTATATGTGTCAGCAAAATTGTATCATAATTGCTACTAAAAATGTTGTAAGGTGGTATATTTAAAATTAAGATACTTTCTCTTTAATTTTTTAACAACATAATACATTATAGCATATATTATGCGGTTTGTTACCATGACAACATTGAAACCTTAAAATTAAGAATGTTGCATTGTCTGTAGTACTAAATTAGTATCTTTATAAGTATTAAACTGTATTTTTAAGTTTAAAAGAGGTATGTATAAGAATTACAAAACATGTATGATTATATATGAATTTATTGTGCTCTGCGACGAAAAATAACCACTCTATCGTGATTCTGGAGTCATTCTACACCCATGAACCCAACAGTACGATCTTTAGAGCGACCGGCTATTCTTGATATTTTCCAGTTCTTCTATTGCTGCTAAAATTACATTGCTTTCTTTTATATGTTGTACCATATATGTTACCCGCCCGGTTATAATACAATTGAATGCAAAGCCTTTGCTATAAAATTATATAAATTGTAAATTTATTACATGTAATACACATACCTTAAAACGTTTCAGTCAGCTCTGGAAACACCAGTTTCACAAGCAGATCTTCCATATGAGTAATATCTATACACTATATTACCAAACCTCAATTACGCGACAAGCCGTAACGTAAACCAAACGTAAATGATAAAATCAAAATGGTGTTGTATATTGTAGGTATAGCACATGTGCACAACAAATAATAAATTAAGCGGGAATTTGCATAGGGCGGGGTACCTACAATTTTGTTAAAACGAAATACTTGACGTCATCCGGGATTAAAGATAATAGAGGTTAAAAAAATTGCAATACAGGTTACTGTAAATTGTAGGTAAACATATATTTTTGTTATTTTTAATAAATGTTTACTATTGGACTACTATTACAACATAATCTGATAAAATTTAATAAACGATTTGTTATATTAATAATATTATCCACTTACTCTTTTTACAATTAAAATATCTTTATGATTAATAACCTGGAGTGTTATTTATACATGATATTTTAGTTGAAATAAAGATATTTTTTTAACAACACAAACTTTGCAACACATTTTTCTAGGTGTATTTACGCAGATAAATACAGGGTTCTTTTTTTGAGTTGGGTATGTTCCTTTCCTTAATCGCTTTATTTTTCTTCTACAATTTACACTTATGCTGCTATATAGTATGTTAATTATGTTGTGCGATTTGTATTGCTATTATTATTATTATTATTGGTATTATTATTATTAGTATTATTGTTAGGTAGTGGTAAAGGGGTTTATTGTTATTACATTTATTGCATACTAGTATACCATGTGATTCAAAATGATTGTCGTAAGAAAAAAACTGTTTTCCGGAAAAATGTATCTATACTTATTACCAATTTAATGAGCGAAGTTAGCTTCATACAAATTTCATACATTAAATGAATTTTCTTGACATTTAGCGACATTGGCGTGCGTGTTGTAGTATCTTTCGATTATTTATCTTATAATTTTTTTCAAATCGTTTATATTTACATCTAATATCACCAACAATAGTATTTCTAAATACTGTAAGAAAATAAGGGAATTTATCTGTGGTAATTAGCTCAACAAACAGGTAAAAAATCAATATTAACATTAAGTGAAAATGTTTATTACATTTATAATTTTAAAGGCTTATCATACACTTCAGCGCAATGAGCTGTCAAAGAAAGGGCTGTTACATTTTCATCCCTATAAAGTTTCTACGGTACAGGATTATTCCATTAGATCACGATAGGCGATTGAATATTGTCATTGTTTAATAACAATTTAAGGACGATGACTTGCTAAACAAATCATTTTTTCTCGGATGAAGCCTGGTTTTATCTAACAGACTATATCAATTACAAAACTATTGTATCTGGGCTGCAGAAAATCCACACGAATTTCGAGAAACGCAATTGCATCCGTAAAAGTTGGAGTTGGTTAGCTAGGTAACGAATAATAGGGCCAATTTTCTCGAGGAAACTGTAACAGCCCAGCGTTGCAACAGATGTTGGAATTGTTTATTGCAGAGTTACAAGAAAATGAGCTTGAAGCAGGTTATTTTCAGCACAAATGCTCCAGCACATACTGCTCGACAAACCTGCCAATATCCTATCAGTTTTTTTGCTGACAGGTTTGTTAGAGCACAAAATGGCCACCAAGATGCCTGATCTAACCCCATTAGATTACTTCATGTTCGGCTATCTAAAAAATAGGATCTATAGAACGCATGCATAGCATAGAAGAACTGAGAGATGCAGTTTAGTCACTTAATAATTATACTAATTGTATGTTATAATTAAAGTAATAAATAAATTTAGTTAAACACCAGTTAGTACTGAGTTGTAAAATCATAATTTAGTAAAGTTAAATTATTACATTTCATTTTTTCAGAAAACACCAATCCATAGTCGTTTATATAATGCGAGTTCAAATATAGGTTACTTTTTCCCTTATTTATGACAGATCCATTTACTTTCTTATGTTCCAACACTAACTTAGTTCAAACCTTCATTACAAACACGCGCATATACCTACACCCTGTTAGTATCTATAGGAGCGGATTTGACAATCATTTGAATCTCTGTGTATAAGAGGGCTCTATATATTGTTAACAAAGATATGAATAATCTTAGATTGTAAATAAATTGTTAAGAGTCCAGTTTAAATATATTTCTTGAGTAGAACAGACCTGTTTTATTTATTTATACATATGTTAATATAAGCAATGAGAATTTTCTGCGAAAAATTATCTTCATGAAATATAATGAACATACTTTTCATACTTGGATTTTTATCCATTTTCAATTTTTGTATCCACAGTTTTCTCCTATCGATTGTTTCTTTAGTACCGATACGACTTTAATAAATTCACAACAGCTTGTGGAAATTATGGAATGAAATTTTAGGATCTTTTTTTAATCCCGAATTACAATCCACGAATTACACTGAGGTACACAAAATAATAATTTGACTTACTTCTTTTGCAAATTAGAAAAACTACTTCCGAAAACATTACTAAAATATCTAAGAAATGAAAATAGTATAATTCACAATTGCACAATACCAGCCCAATGCACAAAACCATTCGAAATTATTCGAAATTAATACAAACAAATACAAACCACATAACTAATGTCTATTTGAAAGGTTTCTTTAATGACCTGATTACTTAACAAGTTTTGCCTATTGGTCAACCCATGACCGCTTCAGACAACTAGCTCTACGAGATCGTTTTGCTACTACGCGTCAAATCGCCGACCAATTCTTCTTTGGAGAAGAAGGTTGACCTGTTATTATGCATACAATATATCGCCGCATTCGAGTTTTGGACGTTTTTCATACCATCCATGATTAGTGCTTCCTTTGACTGTGGATCACTGTCGTCAACGTTTGTACTGGTGCAGAGAACGGCAGCATTGGGAGGCAGAATGACATAATGTCGTCTTCAGCGATGAATCGCGATTCTGTCTAGGTATGCACGATGGCTGCAAAAGGATATGACGCCGGCGTGGAGAGCGACGTGCTATTGGGTTTGCTGTTGAAAGGCATGTACACAGGACTGTTGTAGTAATGGTTTGGGGGACTCTTGCCTATGGCAGCCGATCACCACTTCCCTTTATTCGCGACAGAATGACAGTCCTACAAACCACTTTGCTACCTTATCTAGATGCCGTTCACACGTCCTTTTCAGCAAGACAACGCACGTCCCATATTGCTCGTCGAACTATGGACTTTCTCCAAGAAGCAGGCGTAATGTTTTGCCGTGTCCACTCCATTCACCGTATTTAAACCCTATTGAATATATGTGGGATCATGAAGAGGAGAATGTCCACTCGGGATCATCATCCAGAATCTGGCACGGTTAATCCACGAAGTTCAAGTTGTTTGGAACGAAGTGTCACAAGCAGATATCGATCATCTCATTTTGTCGATGCGTACAGGCGTGTACTCAGGTACCGGGTCGCTAAACAAATTATTATTTTATTTTTTTTCTCTATTACTGCTAATAAAATTCTTGCAAATGCTATCGTTCATTTTGATGTAAAACTATCACATTACCAAAAAATGAAGATTAACAAATTAGGTGTAACATTTCTTAATGTCACTCAGTATATTTGCCTTATTGTATATAAAAAAAAACTACGATGTATTGGTATCGAGAATGGTTAATTCATCACATCATCACTGACAGCAGCAGCTGTTTGGAGTTCTATCCAGGCAATTTATTCTGTTAAGGGACCTATTCAAAAACTCTATGATTATTCATGTTATCAAAATATCCGTTCAACGGATGTCCAAACGAGAACTAATAAAATTACGAGCGCTCATAAGCGCAGACGGTGTATCTACCCGTGAAGGCACTTTACATATCCCCACGTATACGATTAAAGAAGGTCTTTTGTAGTAATCAATGGCTCTTCGAGCGTAGGACACAACGACGACAATTACCAAGGCCCATTGCGACCGGTAGCACACAATAACTCATTATTATTCGTCGTATTATTCGTATTCCTCGAATACGACAATGTATAAATCTTACATAATGGGTCGCCTTGGTGGTCCAGTGTTGTCGGGGCGCGCGGTAAAAAATATTCCGCCATGTCACGGGTTCGCCGTGTGCAGTTTTCTACTTATCTGGAATTCAATGGTGGCATGAAATTCGCATTAGGGGCACAATACAAATTGGTTACGGCTTTTTTACTAGTCTGTCTCGTTTATTTTCCGTCTGTCAAGGATATATGGTATGTATAATTAAATAGAATCGAATTTATCTGGTTAATTTGATACACCTCAGAAGATTCATGCCAATGCAATTTTATGCATATTTATGTATGTAAATCGTTTATATAGGATCACTAGCCGTTTTTGGTGTTGCTATTTTGCAAGATAACATAAAGTTTAGTTAAAGATAGTATCCACATGTTTCGATTTATCGTTCCATCTACTGTGCTCCCTAGGGTCCATTATAGAGCGGATACTAATCTTAAACACCCAACAAGCTTAGATCCTCATGGTAACCCAATTTCTGATTGAATGAGATTGCTATGAGGTCCTTTAGAGAAGGGTCAATCTTCCCAAAATACTACTACTTCGTTTCCTGTAGCGACAGGCAGTAGCAGAAAAAATATGCTCATTCTCTAAACACATTCGACATTCAGTGCTCATTGGAAAGACCCGATTCTGCGTAAGTGGCTTTTCTGAATTTAGAGTGACCTGTAAAGAAAGACGTTTACATTGCCACTTCTATGGTTAAGTTCATGACTAGGCAAAATAAACTATTTCGCATGCAAAACAATTGTGTTAGAGCACTTTCTGCTTTGCCCAAAATTGGATTTGCTGTTCAGCTACCGCAGATGCTATGCGCCTTTTTCGTAAGAACGTCTGCTTTCTCATTTCCGACAATAAGTGAGTGTCAAGGTATCCAAATTGGGATAAATTATTAGCAATCCCCGATGTATTTAGAGTATGTCAGCTCAGAAACCGAAGCGGGCGATATAAATAAGAACTTGTTGGCGTTAAAGGAGTGCATCAGGGCTTTAGCGAAGAAGGAAGTCACTGTCCTTTCAGGGGTAGCAAATTGATGCAGGTCTTGCGTGATTCGTTCATTGGGGAAAACTCAAGAACGTGTATGATCGCTTTGATATCCCCAAGCGTCTCTTCGTGCGAACACAGCTTGAATACTCCAAGACATGCCGATAGAGTAAAGGAACTAGTAGCATCGGACGTTGAAGACAGTAGGACCAATACGTCTAGAAACGGCGTCAGCATGGAGAAGGAGATTGTCGTAATGGAATCGTCGGATGAAGAAGAAAACACGAATTCGTTCTTAGCCGAATTTGAAGCCATTGATACGAATAAGTCAGTCATAGAATATTGCGCAACGACAGGGATATAATAAGTTTAAGTATGCGAAGGACTTGAAGGAACTAATGAAGAATATGATAGATTTTCAGAGTAACGCCCTAGGTAAGATAACGGCTATGTACAACGTAATCGAGAAATCATAATGGCATCATAAAACCAATTTATTCGTGTTTGTCATGATTCATTTGTTTTGGAGATGTTTTTATGGAAATCTATCTTTCTATATGATATGGATGATCTTGTATTGTATTTTTAATAAATTTTTATTCATTTAAAACCATTTTATACATATATAAGAAATATACATATGTATTTATTTACAGAACGCGTTGTATTACATTACTTATTATTAGAAAGACATCAAGATTTATTTAAACAAATAAAAGGTATCTAATTAAGAGCTAAAAAACTGGGTATAAACTTAGAGGACAGAAATTGCTAAGCAAACAATAAATAAGTGACATTTTGGCAGAGAAGGGTATTACTCTCGTGATTACCACACTTGCGATCCTTAGAATGGACGTAAGTTTTTCTGCGCTTCTGCCTTGTTGCATCGTTTGCCACCAAGCTATTCCTTAATAGATTATGACTGGACGTACTACCACTACTAAGGGAATAGTATGTATGTATGAATTAGGGTTGCCACCGTGTTCGACGAGGACAAATCAAATAATCATTCCTCAATCATTCACTACTCTTTTCTTAGATCACAAAATTTATTTCATTTTGTATATTGTTTATATCTTATTCGTATCCCTAATGTAATCACTTTTTTTGGTTCTACATGAATGAGCTCTTGCGAGGATTTCTCTTGTCAAAGGAGGACAAAAGAACACAGCCTCAAAACGAGAACGGGTGGCAATCCTAGTATGAATGGAGCGTGATATCACACTTCAGCCTAAGAGACCTATTATGTTTCCTATTCTTGCTGTTCCACAGTTAGCCTTCCAATCCTATTCATTTCAGAAAGTGTAGGATATGAGAAGGCCGCAAGTTAGGTAAGTCTCCCTCTTCGATTTGATATGCTCCCAGGTGCAACGCCCTTGAGATGCACAATGCTTCGCAATTTGTGAGAAAATGGATGGGTGTTATATCTTGTTCCCTACGAAATCTGCATTCAGATTCCTTTACTAATTCAAGCTTACTCAGATGTCTTTTCAATTTGCAATGGCCTGATAGTATTCTTGTTAAAATGCGAATATTGTTCTTATTTAGGTTGCTGTATTCTATAAACCTTTTTTTGGTTAGAGGTTCCCAGAAGAGTTTTATCTTGCGTCATTCCCTAGAGATTCTCCCAATACTTGGATTTTTTTCTGTTTTATTTCGCTTTTCAATTTCTTCAGTATTGTAGTGCTACTGTTTCCGCAAAAGGGTTTAAGCCCTATGAATAGTATTCCAGACCCTTTTTTGCAAGCTTATCCGTTATTTTGTTTCCTTCCACTCCTGTGTGATCCGGATCCCACTGGAGGGTTACTTTATCCTTTTGCATAGCTCGTTTAATTTCGCTAGGCATTCCTAGACTATCTTGAAGTTAATTTCATGTGAGTACAGCGCATTGATGACTGTTTGACTGTCAGACATAACGATAGTCTCCTGCTTTCGGTAATCCCTGTCAATGATGGACTGGAGAGAGTAGGAACTCTGATGAAATAGTTTTCTTCGCTATTATTAATATCTTATTCGTATCAAAAGAATGAGGAAATCCCCCCTGTAGTCAATATAGCACTGGGACATGTGGACCCTTATATTTCTTCTATTTTGGGGTTTTGTTATAATGATTGACACTGTTTAAACGAAACTTATACATGCACGAGTAAACTGCAACTCATCTGTGAAAAGGATACACGGAAAGAATTCTAAATTATTTTGCAACCGTTGAGTACACTGTACGCGATGTGTCGAATTTCTTGCAGCAAATGGTAATTTTTGTAAAGATGACAAGGATAAAGCCTAACGTGAAGTAAGTAAGTGATTTGCGAGAAAAGTTAGGTAAAATGAACAATCATTGATGTTGCTTTAGATGGCATTTCATCATAACTAATAAGATGCATAATACGATATAATAGATGCATGGGCATAATAAAGGATTCTGATGGAATTTACGAATAGAATTTTGAAGGCATACTAATATAAGAATGCTGCTATAAAATATGAGCGCATAATAAAAGCTATCTATTTACCACTACACAATTTTATAGATCTATTCATATTCTTCGTAAAAATAATATAAACATTAAAAGCGTATAAATTCCATCACTTCAAGCTAGTTTCCTATAGCAATATATCACGCAGTTTTATTACACTCCTTGTATATTATTAACATAACCATAAACTGTGCAGCCTTATAATTGTTAAGTAATCGCCCGATTACCAATAACACTCACTCTATTAAAACCAGACATAAATAACAATATATGCCTATTGTATTATGTGTATCCCTTACCACTACTGCATGCAGAACAGTG